>JAXGGA010001798.1:0-139686 GCA_038373865.1 Uloborus plumipes
AAACAACAAACTAGCCAGGACTTTTTTTTTTGTTTGAATAATTTAATACAAAGTTTTTTAAAGTTTTGAAAAAGCAGATTCATTTGAATGGGAGGAAGATGAGTCTCCTCATTCGTAGCTTTATCATTGTGTTGTTCTGTTATAAATTCGTATTTTGAGACAGATTTAAATTATGTTATTGAAAATAACATAACAAAGGAACCCCTTGTGGCATATTTGAATTACGTGCATTATTTATAGACTGATAAAAAATTACAAAGTTACTGCAAATTTTAAGCAGTTTAAAGGCAGAAAATTTAAAAGAATTATAATGTTTAAAAAAAACCACGTTCATTAATTATTTTAAGCGAATTTTTGAAAATGAGTCTCTGTATTTAAGTACATTTCAGGAATAATCCGTTTTGACCTCTTATTAGCGCTACGAATCTTTGCAATCCCGAAGATATTTTAAAGAAATACATCTTTAAGCAACGAAAATCACTTTGTTTCTGATGATATTGTTTGGGGTCAATGCCTCCCCTTCCCCTGACTTTGGGAAATCAATGTATTTACATATAAGTGGGCGTGTTTTTTTATGTTTTCCGATGAAATTGCATTGTATTTGGATTGCATTGTATTTAGAATGCCCTCCCCCCCCCTGGAAAAACTTGAAATGACGTCCCTGCATGTTGTTGAATTTTTAAAAACTGCAATGAGAAACCACTATAAATGGAAGAAGAAATTACGGCATGTATGATACTTTTCTTTTTAGTTTCGCTATTAATCCGTATTGTAAAATGTGACCGAAATTTAATACCTCAGACTAGCTGCCAGGGCAGCTAGATTAGCTTCCTGCGGCATGTTGATGCATAACGTCCCCCTTCTCTAACTTTCACCTCATTCTGAAGTTATATTATTTGATATAATTTAATGTTGATTCGATTTCAAGACATACCACCCATGGCGTTGCACGGGCACTTCGTGCCCTGAAAATAGTGAGGAAAATTTCAAGAAACTACTCCCCGCCAAGGCGGCTCGCTAACAGGCGCTTCACGCCTTTACTTTTCTCCTTTTTTCAAAAAATCATTCGAATTATTGAGATGCTTCGCGTCTTCAAGATGGTGAGGAAAGTTTCAGTAAGTTCAGCTCGCTCAAAGGAAAAAAGCAGACATAGATACTCAGTTTTTAATATAAGTAGATGGCTTTTCAACAAATGAATGTTCCAAAATATTACAAGTACCTAGCGATAAAAATACTATGTAAGTGGCCTGCTTATGAGTTTCGTGTTTGATTTAGTTAAGCCTTTATTCAAAATTCTCATTATCATTGTTATCACTGTTTCATAGCAACCGCGTTTCAACAATGGATTTCATATTTAATCATTTATTAGGCTTTATCGCTTTAAATTTGACTACTTATTAATTGATATCTTCGCTAATTAAAATTGTATAATTATATAAATTGAAACTAATAAAGCCTGAAAAAATTCCTATCTATCGGTACCTGGTTCGACTTTCAGTTCATTGGCGTTCAGGAGAAAGAAGCGTGACATAGATAGAAAGAAAGATACTCAGTTTTTAATATAAGTAGATGTTATACAAAGGAAAACAACATTCATTTGAAAAGCCTCTAGCACTAATTCTGGAATTATTCATTTTCATCGAGCACGAAACAAAGATAAATCACCGACATGTTTTTGTGACTGGTATAATATTACCACTTGCTATACTAAACAAGCTGCTGTCGTATTGTAATGGACAATGACAGAGGTCTAACTGACATGAAGTACTGCTTATTATTGCTGTCTGTTGGTGTCCCTCTTGCTGAGTATGAGGTTTTTATAAAAATGAGTTAAAAAATCGCCATTTTGGTCCCAATTCGCATGCACCAGTACAAGTGAAGTTTGGTGGTTATTTTACATTCTAAGCGGTATTGTTCAGAAAAATTGAAATGTCCTTAAGTTTTGTAAAATGTTTAACAAAATTTCTGATACTTTCAAAAGTTGCTTAAAGCCGTAAGCATTCTCAACAAGGCTATTCTAAACAGTACAATTTAAGTTACTACCGTAAAATGGGGTGAATCGGAACACTTTTCAGCTTTGATTCTAAAAAAAGCAGTTAAAAGGTTTTTTTTTATAGTTTGATTTTTTGGGTAAAAACGTCGGACTTGCTTTATTTTTGATATTCCAAGCGAAGACAAAGCATTTTGAATAATTATTATTAAAATATATAGGAAATTATTGGTGTTCCGAATCACCCCGCTGATAGGGGTCAACACACATGTTAAAATTGTTATTTTTTTCAATTTAACCTGTAATAGGTCTCACAAACATAAGTAATATTGATGGGGGAGAATAAGAACAGATAATTACTGTCAAATAAATGCATAATTTCAATACCAATAAACGTGTATAATTTGTCAAAATTCAAAATAATTTTGAACTTATGAAAAATGAAAAGTAATTTTAAGAAATGTTTTTGAATTGAAATACAAAGATTTAACATGAATGGAAGTCACTCATGTCGTCCACAAATATGTACTTGTCCTTAAAACTAGCAATTGTGACTTGGCTTAAGTTTTTTCATAACATCTCCTGGGATCAACTCAGCCTTTTCTTTAGTTTCTTGAAATCTCTGGATTTCGAGGATTGTCCTGAAAGATTTTTCCGCTTATTCATCACTGTTTGTGTGCTGGAGTTTTACTACATAAAGTCTATATGACTTCCTCCCTCGTATTTTAAGTAAAAAGATGTCTCCTGGAGAAAAAATCTTTTGAAATCTGCAACTGTTTGTCATTCTAAGATCTAGTTGCTCACGAGAAGGGATAAACAGTAATAAATCCTTGTCCTTGTCTTGATTAGAAGAAGTGAGGTTAGAATCTTGATTTTTCAAAGTTTCCTTCAAATAAGTTTGAATTGGAACAACAGAACTAAGTATTCCGATTCACCCCGCAAATTTTTTTTCTATGGCATTTTTCAGAATTCTCCATTTTTATGACACAAATTAGAAAAAATGTAAATTCTAATGCGGTATTCTGTTGTTCAGATACATGTATAATTGAAACATACCACTCTTAGTTTTTAAATATAAGAAGGTTTGTTCTTGCATATGAAGTTTTGCAGTCTATGGAAATGTGATGTTTTCTAGCATTCCACGTGCAGCCCTCATTAGAAGCCAATAGCGTTGCCAGATTGACAAAAGTAATTTTTTCCTACTTCCTATGATCTTACCTTACTAAAAAAAAAATTCATGGTGAAAAATACCCAATAGTTTATTTATGAAGAATTTCTTTGTACGGTCGGGAAGTTTTGTTCCGATTGACCCCGCTGTTCCTATATACCCCATTTTACGGTACATCGTTAAAAATCTTTTTCCTGTACTTTTATGATGGTGTTGAAATCGAATTGAAATTCAGTTGCAAAACACAACACATAATTGCATGAACAGGTTGAGATTTGATTTCAAGGTGCCTATTACCTTATCGTTTCCAGGAAACTTGACGTTAGAAGGGCATGCTGTAGGACACCTGCTCGCCAAAAAGTGTCACCTGGGCCTGTTCAACGAATTTGATGTCAAAGCCACTAGTGACCCAAATAAGGATGATATAGGTAAAACAAAATATCAGCTGCCTAAATTGCATTGTACTAAGCATTTGTTCTGTTGGCAAAGTTGTGAAATGACAATAATACTCTGATAGTTTGTGATACAAACTTTAATTACATGAATAAGAGATTACGTATCAAAACTATGATTTAATTTCTTCGGACACTTTAAATGTAACGTGGATTATCAAAGAATTATTTGTACTTGAACACGCCTTATTTTGCCTGTTTTGCTATGTATTTTTTTGCCAATTATACCTAAATATTTCATAAGTGCGATAATATTTTTGTCCACAGTATAACTTTAAAAATCATTAATAAAATTACAAGCAATACACCAACCATACAGTTATGTTCAGAGGCAGAAGTCTTTGGATATTATAACCGAGCTATTGGTATATTGCTTGTAGCTCTGCCTTTGTCTTGGCGCATGTAGGGGGGTGGGGTGCGGATTTATTGAGATTTTAAGGATACAATTACATTTTTCATGGAACTTAATTACTTAAAATGAAACGCTACAGATTTACTTGACCAGAACATAGATATTCTATGATCACCTGTTCAACAAATCTCTGATTCAAATACACTCACAGCTCGATCATAGCATTCCGAGACCGCAGATTCGTCCTTATTTTGGAGTCCTCAGTCAGGAATAGCCAATGATCGAGCTGGAGGCAAACATCCTCTTATTGTAGCTGGTAGATAAAATTGATTTACCTACCAGTTGGTTTGAAATCTAAGCTACAATAAGAGGATGTTTGTCTCCAGCTCGATCATTGGCTATTCCTAACTGAGGAGTCCACAAATTTTATCTACCAGTTTGTTTGAAATCTAAGCTACAATAAGAGGATGTTTGTCTCCAGCTCGATCATTGGCTATTCCTGACTGAGGAGTCCACAAATTTTATCTACCAGTTTATTTGAAATCTAAGCTACAATAAGAGGATGTTTGCCTCCAGCTCGATCATTGGCTATTCCTGACTGAGGAGTCCACAAATTTTATCTACTAGTTTGTTTGAAATCTAAGCTACAATAAGAGGATGTTTGCCTCCAGCTCGATCATTGGCTATTCCTGACTGAGGAGTCCACAATAAGGACGAAACCGCGGTCTCGGGATGTCATGATCGAGCTGTGAGTGCATTTGCTTCAGTTCTGCCTTGGCCCTGGCTTATGGGCGGTAACTCATTGCATAAATCTCTGATAATTTTGATATTGTTATTTTTTATTGTAGTTCAGTTTACAGTACATGACTGCCTAAGTCATATTTTAAGTACAAAAGAGCTGTTAAAAAAAAAAAAAAAAAAAAAAAAAAAACTCCGTAAAATTGATCAATGAGTTGTTAACTTAAAATTGCAATTTTAATATCAAAAAAAAAAACGGTAAAAAAGAATTTAATTTATTTAATTATCATTAAGTTTACGACAAAACAAGATAACTTGTTTTTAGGGGAAAAAAATCTTGTTCTTTAGAGTTTTAAGTTTCTTTATTTGTAAGTTTGATATGCCAAATCTTACACGATTTCGAAATTTCTTGCGTCGGGATTGTAGATAGAAGTTGATGTAAGTATTACACTATAACAATAAACATAATGGAAAATTTTGTTGAATTTGTTTAAAAAGATAAAACACTTTTCACTTGCAATACGCCGCCAACTCGGCCATTTCGATCCGTGGACTGCAGTTTCGCGCTTATTGTGCGCTCATCAGCATGGGATACGAAAGTAGCCGAGTTGGAGACAAAAATCCTCTTAGCAAAGAGAACGAAAAAAAACTGGAAGCTAATATGAAATTAGAATAACTGCTTTACATTTTTTACTATCCATTTTTTAGGACTAATCTTTTTTTTTCTCTTGCAAAGATAATTTTACGTATCACCAACGGTTTGTATCAAAAATAATATCCTTTGTAGTTTTCATTGAATTCGCTTTACGTTGATTCACTTAATATATTTTTAACTGTTGTCAGTTTTAACTGCAGTAAGATTAAAATCTGAGGAAAAAAGTCCACCTTTAGTCTACTATTGGTTAAAAGTTTAAAAAAATGAAAGATGAATTCGCTGCTTGAAATGAACAACGGCATATCTGCAAAACACGACTTTTCAGGAGAGCGTTTCAAAGTTTTTGCAGTAAAACGGCATTTTGAAGTAAAATGGTATTAAGGGTACTTATGTCGAATCAACTTACATAGACATAGATGATAGACACTCCAAGCACTTATTCAGAACTGACACAATGGCGGCAGTGTCGTTGTTTACTGGGAAAAGCGCGCCAAAATAATAACTATGCACAACGATATTAACGATTGCTGCGTGATATTTTGAAACTAGAGATATGCCGATTAGGGCGGGCCGAAACAGGCCGAAAAAAAATTTTTTTCGAAATCTATTTTTGGGTAGCGCGCAAAAGTTGCGTAGTGAGCTAGTTAGCACTCTTAAGAAATTTCTTGAAGATTAAAAAATATCTAGCCGGCGCTCATTGACACTGAAAAACCGAAAAAAGAGAAAAAGAAAAGAACTTTTGTAAAGATTTTATTTTAAAAATAAATTTAAAATAGTTTGCTGGAATGCAACAAAAATGCTAAATAATGAACCAGTTTTAGTCCATAAAATATTTCATTGATTTTACTGTACATTTAACGACACACTTCTGACATCAAAAATTGGAGAAAAATGAAAAAAAATATTGGATTTCTTTAAAAACCAATCTGAAAATAATTCTTAAAAATTAATTCATAGTGTCATTCATTAATTAATTCTTTAAAAATTCATACTCTCATTCATTATTTAATTCCTCAAAAATCAATTCATCATTCATTAAAAATTAATTCATTAAAGAGCACTATTAATAATAATAAGCACGTGATTATCATAAAATGTTATCACATATTTTCTAGAATAATATATTTTGAAAAAGAAATATAGAAATTTGGTTCATAGTACCTCAAGTATAATGAATATAATTTTTTTGAATAATAATATCATTTGTTTTTAAAAGATGGAAGTTCTTTCCTCGCGTGAAGTTTGGCCCGAATATATCCATCTCGAGCAGTTTCATCACAAACTTTAGTTGCAGCTTCAGTTATCAGTTTCACACAACGTTCCACGGCCTGTGTGTGACAGGGAAATTTCTTGAAAGTTAAGTCTGAAGAGTGTTCTTTACACATTTCTTTCAAGTCGTGTTCATTTAGATGCATTGTAAGGGGTGACTCAGTTATAAGAAAGTTTTCGTAATTAATTAAATCAACATAATCAAGGGCTACAAAGTTAAGATTAGGAAGCTTGAAAAATTGTACGTCATCTGAGTTTTTAGGCTTTTTACTTCTAGTGTGGAGAATGGGCCTAACTGCTAGTTCCCGAATGTGTTTTCTAGGGTCAAACAACATTGTTAACAATAGATGTTCAGGATGAGCGAAATACGCATTGTTGGAGAGAACTTTGAAGATTATTTGCTGAACTTTCTCTGGAAACTGCCTAAGGGAAATCATTTTCCAGAAATGCTGAGCACCATACTGGCAGTTCGGTTTCAATCTTATTTCAAACCACATTGGAGCATAAATTAACATTACGTACTTAACCAACAGTTTAAAATTTTCTGATGGATTTGGCGTGCTTATGTACAAACGTTGCAAACGATTTGCAGTAGTCAGCCATCGTGCGTGACTGAGTTTTCCTGGGCTACTGCCAGCCACGCTAGAAGGGCAAGGGCAACTAACAACTTTAACTGCTAGACATATTCTGTATAAATACTGTTGCTCGGTACTTAAACTTTTTATGTCTTTCATATCCAAAGACAAAATATTGCAGTCAATTTTATCGAATTTGACCACTTTAATTTTTTTCACAATCCTTGAGAAGCTGACCTATGGGTCCAGAATAGGAATATGGTCCCTTTGCACAGCCGTCCAGTTCCATAATAAGATGCCTTAGTGGCAACTCATTCGTATGTAGTAGACAAATGTTCCACTGCAAAGGTCTTTTGATGTGTGCCCCAAGCAAACGAATTGCTCCTCCTTTCCACCCCGTATTCACATTCGTTCCGTCACTTCCAATAACAAATAAGTAGAGCAAGCTCATATTATACTTCTTTGCAAAGTCTATAATACCTTGCGAAATTTATTTTCCACTTTCACCAGCCGTTAGCGATGTATGACCGATGTACTTACTACCTGGTTCTTCTATCAGTACTACATGGGCTTCAGATGCTAATGTTTGATGGACAGATGTCTTTTGAAGGGTGTCATCTTTTCGGCCGTCAAAATACAAACTCTTTATAGCTGCTTCTTTAACAATTCTTAGGTCCTTTTCTCTTAGTTCTCTCCTTTTTTTTCGCAACTTCCCTCCTTATTTTGTTTTTATCAACTATACATGTTTATTGCTTTGGCGAAACTAAGTCGAAATCAGCGAGAACTGCTGTAATAATTTTGGCCACTGTTCTATTTGACGCGCCAGTTAGATCTGCAGCTAAGGCTGTATGAGGCATAGAAAGTCTCATTTGACTTGTCGATGCTGATGGCTCATCAGTGTCATCAGTTCACTTCCGTTTACTGGAAAGCGGATAGGTTCATTTAAATTCTTCATCTGTATTTTCTGTACTTTCTCCTGATTCAAGCTCAGTTTCAGGTTCATTCAAGGTAGTATTACTCTCAAATTTTAAAAAAATAGAAAAAAAAATGGTTAAAGATTTAAGCATTTGTGTAACAATTTTTCTTTGAGTGTGTGCATTTTTTAAAAATTGCGAATAAAAGTCGCTTAAAATTGCTTGAATTTTCAATGTA
The DNA here is from genome assembly GCA_038373865.1 of Uloborus plumipes. NCBI lineage: Eukaryota > Metazoa > Arthropoda > Arachnida > Araneae > Uloboridae > Uloborus > Uloborus plumipes. Next base: position 8,352 of record JAXGGA010001798.1, read on the forward strand.
TATTCTAAGTAACGCATTACGTAACATTTCTGTATTAGTATTTATGCTACTTTTTAAAATATTATTGCAAAGAAAAAAAAATTTTTTTCTCTGTTTTTTTAGTCTTAAAAGGGTGCAGCTAAATATTCTACGAAATGTATAAACTTTTTGAGGGTAAAACCTGATTCTCTGACTGACATTTCTACTGTTTGCTAGAAATAGTTTCAAACGTATTTATTTTCTGATTTTTTTTCTTTGAAAAAAAGTACATTTTTGCTCTTTTTTTCCATTTTTCTAGGCAAATGAGCGCCGGCTAAATTTTAAACAAATTTAGCGAAATTTTTTGAGAGTAATACCAGGCCCATATAGCAACTTTTCCACACTACCCAAAAACAGATTTCCAAAAAAAAAAAATTTCGGCCCACCCTAATGCCGATAGTACCACAAGAAAGAGTAAAAAAAAAAAACAGAATTTTTTGATGTAATGAAAAAAATCGATTTTTGCAGATATGCCGTTGTTCATTTCAAGCAGCGAATTATAGTGTGAGAAAAGTATCGTTCAAATAAAGAAAAAAGAAAGTGAAAAAAATATTTAGTCTTGGGGAAAAAAGAGGGAATCAGTAGGGGGGGGGGTTAGTTCGGAAACTGTTTTTGTCAATATATTTTTCTGTCTTTACTAATAAATTAAAGAAAAACTACTTGCACTTCTTCAAAAGTATGTTAAAAACGAATCCGACTTTTTAGCTAAGTAAAATTTAATGAATGTATTAGCTGTCACCAAGGGCACCATGTGTTCTTTTCCTTTTTTTTTTGTTTTTTTTTCTTGTTTTGGTGGACAAATCGACCGACAATTTGCTAAAATAAAGAGGAATAAAACTGTCTTCAAGCACTCATTAATATTCAAAAGGAAATTTCCTATGATCAAGTATGAACTATTATTCCAAAATATTCCATTTGACAGCTTTCAGCATACAATTATGACTTAAAACCCCTCTTACGCACCCCAGCAATTTCACCGGCTTCTCCATTCAACCAAAGAACTTAGCATTCCATTGGAGTTTTATTTGCGCTAGACCTCATCAACCATTTATACTTCTCTGATTGCCGGGGAGAATCGACTGGTCAGCGAAGCCAAACCGCTAGTCGCCTTCTCCTGACAAACACCCCAAGTTCTGCAACGACAGAGAACTTTAGAGAACCGACTTTTTAGTTAAGTAAAATTTAATAAATGCATAAACTTTCACCCATGGCGCCATGTGTTCATTTCTTTTTTTTATTTTTTTAGTGAACAAACAAGCCAACAATTTGCTAAAATAAAAAGGAATAAAACTGTTTTCATGCACTGATTAATATTCAAAAGGAAATTTCCTATGATTAATTATGAACAATTATTACAAAATATTCCATTTGACAGCGCAAAGCATACAATTATAAATTAAAACCCCTCTTGCGCGCACCCCAGCAATTTCAATGGCTTCTCCATTCAACCAAAGAACTTAGCATTCCATTTGAGTTTTATTTGCGCTAGACCTCATCAACCATTTATACTTCTCTGATTGCCGGGGAGGCTCGATTGGTCAGCGAAGCCAAACCGCTGGTCGCCTTCTCCTGACAAACACCCCGAGTTCTGCAACAATAGAGAAGAATGGATCTGGCTACTGTTTAACCCTCCCCCCCCCCCCCAAATAACAGGTTGTCAGAAAGAGGTAATTACTCCCCAGAAAGCGGAGAATTGATTTTGAGCGAATATCTGCGCTCGCCAGAAACAATGAAATTGCAGGTCCCAGCGTTTGCCCTCTCATTTAGATGGTAATCGTCTTGTTTCATTCTACAAATGCAATTTTTCTTACCTTATCTCTAGAGTTTGCGTTGATACTTTTTGGATAGCACGAGAACTTCCAGCGTATAAAATTTAACAAGGTGCAATTTAAAAAATTCGTGTGTTTTGAAGTAATAAGGTAGTCGAACATGGAGTTTTCTTTGGGAAAGGTTTGTTGAGGGTATTTTTCTTGTTGCATTGTGTCAGGACTGCTTACAGAGATGTTTTATACACATCTTCATTAGACCTTCTTCTCTTTGCCAAACGAAACACCAACGTTCCATTTCCAAAATGTTGTTTTTCTTTTAATTTCGCAGCTCTCAGAACTTCGGGAATTATGAAAAATCAGTTTCATTTGGGAATTTGCTTTACACCGAAGTAATTCAAGAAGTGAAACAAAAATGGTTTATGACATTAATTTCATCCAAATTGCTGTCCCAAATAGGACTCTCAGGATTCATTTATGTATTAAAAATATTTTTACCGAATTTTTCCATGTTGATAATTTTCGTCTTTTTAAATTTTAAAAACGTTTTATCATTTATTTTCATGCTTTAGATGTTTTCAGCATGTCATTTTATAATTTTGAGTCTAGATGTTTTAATATCTTAAATTTGTAATGTGTTTTAATTGCTATTTCTATGTTATTTGCCACTGATAATTGGAATTTTTCTGTAGAGTACATCTTTTTTAAATACCTTAATGAATAAAATCTTGAATTCGGTCAAAAGTAATGCTTTGGAGGCTTTTTAAATTCATAAAAGTTTTTATTTAAACTATTGCAGTTTCAGTGATATCTTCAAACAGTCAGGTAATGAGGAATACTTATTAAAAGTGCAAAAATTGAACAAAACTAACGAGCGTGGTTTTATAAGGATATATAAAAGCACAATATACTATTTTTGTATTTTTTCTGGTATTGTTTGAAATATAATCACAAATGGATTTGATGAACCATTTGGAAAAAATATAACTAATACTCTAATGAAAAATTATGTGAAATCTTATTTGCAGAAATTAAAGTGGAAAAACATCCCATCAATTGTGTAATCTGTGCTATTTTTTGTTTCTCTAAGTCTAGACTGTTCATTAAAGTCTATTGGAGTTCAAACTCTATTTTCTTGTCAAGCTTCTATTTCTCTTTTTATTGGGGTGTTTCAGTGCTTCTGTATTTTCTGTTTTGGCTGGCTGTGTTATACGAAATACGCTGTATTACATTACACTCAATCAGTTACAAATAATTTCAACCAAACAAAACAGAAATGAGCTCAAACAAGAACATCAAATGAACAACTATCGATTCCTTTTGTGTACATTACGATTAATCTAATATTCACGCTGCACACTTCAAACAATTACTAAATATTTTTTAAGTTTACTTTATAAATTTCGTGAAAGTAGAAAACAGTGCCATCATCCTAGAATGCGCATTGATGCAGACAACCAAATGAAAGTATCATAAATGAATTTTCAAGGAACTTATAATGTTATTGATGAACAGTAGCTGTTAACGTAAATAAGACATGGGCAGGAGTTCAAGTGAAACAGGCGATCGCAAATTGCAATCGCTACTGGAAGTCGAATTACATTAGAACGTTTCTTGAAAAAAACATCGTGACGTTTACCTATGAAAAACGAGTTAGATAAAACGTCACAGCCTACTTGGCGAATAAGAGGAGATCGCTGACTGCTTGTGAGCTCTTATTGGCTCCACCACCATTGCAATCGCAAATTCCCAAATTTGGATAACTTGCAATCGCTATAAATGCTAATCGCTAGAATGCAACTTAACTTGGCACTGACCTCACTACGGGTGGAGCCTATAAGAGCTCACAAGCAGTCAGCGATCTCCTCTTATTCACCAAGCAGGCTGTGACGTTTTATCTAGCTCGTTTTTCATAGGCAAACGTCACACAAACGTCACGATGTTTTTGTCAAGAAACGTTCTAATGTAATTCGACTTCCAGTAGCGATTGCAATTTGCGATCGCCTGTTTCATTTGAATTCCTGCCATAGACGTTTCACTTTCCAAGAGGGGAAACTATACTCCAAGTAGCACACTTCGTTTTTTAAAGGTTGCAAAATGGTTATTAACATTGTAACAACCGCTTAAAAACGTTTATAAAACGTTTAAAGGTTATTTGTGCTACCTGGGACGGCTGTTTTTTAACCGATGCAGCGCACGGGTAAAGCTGATTATATAGAAATAATAGAGTTATGACATAACCGTATTCATGCTTTGCGCTAAAAATGTTGACCTGTAGATTTTTGGTAGATTTCTTAAATTGTTAAAAACATTCGCAATAGAATTTTTAAGTGTGCATTTTTCTGCACATCTCCCTTTCGAACTTCTCTAGTCTGAAATTTACTTCGGAAACTCTCCAAATGTTCAACTTCTATCTCCTAACTTGTCAAGGCTGGTCTTCATGATTGAAATTTAACAACTTATGATTAATGCACCTGTCAGAAGAATGATTTAAGTATTTAATGAAACCTCGATTTTATCAAAACTTTTTATTAAAGAATGAATTTAAAGCGATTAAAGTCATTTGTCTGTCTGAACTTTCAATGTGTATTTAAAAAATACTCGAAGTAACTCTTCTATTTAACTATAAAAAAAACTTTTGAATTAATACATTTTTATGTTTTAATCAATTATGTTATATTTACCAGCTGTTTGATAGAGCTTCAACTAAAGCTTATATAGAGGAAAAATTTTCCCAAAAACCCTTGGAAGTTCAATTAATTTTCAAACATTAAAAATAAATATGAATAAAACAAAATAAATTAAAACAAAAGAAGGGATAAAGATAAAGAAAAAAGGAATAAAAGCAAGAAAAAAGTTAAGGTAATGAATTATATATGATTTCATATGAAGGGCCAGGGAGAAAAAAGATGAAAGTGACCAAAAAGCGATTTTGAGAAAAACGAAAAACAAAGTTTGATTTCTAGTAACTCCTTGTGTAGTTGATATGCACATTTCGGTCGATTATCATCTTTTTTCCTCCTTATTGTTCTACCAGATGATAGTACTCCTTCATAGCCCCTAGATAGTGCTAATATCTCAAAATTGACGAAAAAGTGACTTTCATTTTATTGTTTTATTTTATCGTCGGATATACTCTATTAAAATAAAGAAAAACATATAATTAAACTCTAATGTGCAGTTGGCTGTCATTTGATATTTCGGAGTTTAAGCTAATTGAGGTACCAAACTGTAAATAATAAAACTGGTTCAAAACTAACGATTTAATTACCACTATATGCCACCGTTTTTAACTTTCTCAAGCAAGCAACCAATAAACTTATATAGGCATAAAATTAGACGTAAAATAAGAAATTTGACCGCTTTTGTTCCATTTATAATTACCTTTCCTTGAACTATGCTTTGAGCTCGTTTAAACTTCCACAAGGTAACCATAATTCTTCTCAAAACTTTTGTTCTGGGTTAAAGTCTATTTTAAAAAAATGTCGTCGAAGAATGGCCAACATGTAATTATGAGAAAACTTCGATGTCATCAATTTCCGCAGCGAAGAGTTTTGTTCTTTCAAGATTGGAAAATGTAATGAGTAATTACGGAAACCAAATTATATCTCATGTTTTAAGAAGGAATTGCGTAACGTGAGTTTCGGATTTTTTTTTTTTTTTTTTGCTGCTAGAAATTTTCAAGGTTGATATGACTTCATCGAAGAAAAAGATGGTAGCTTGGGGTTTCTTAGATAACTTTTGCAGTTGTTTTTCTTCTTATTTCGGGACCCATGATATTTATAGTGACGTAATACATGGAGAAAGATGAAGCATCAGTCCGGAAAATAATCAACTTTATGGAGTTTTATGTAATTTTTACATATTATGGTAATTTTTGAAAGATTTTTTTTTCCAAAAAAAAATCAGTGTGTGGAACTGGCCGACAGAAGCTGTACTTTTATTGAACAGCGAAAGCTTACAACGGATAATTTAATAATGTTGAAGTGACAAATGTTATTTTATGAACAGAAACTTAATTCACCTTGTCGCTTCAAAATACCGTCAACATAATAAGTATATTTTGTTCAATAAAATAATAGTTTCAGTTGGCCAATCACATTATCATTTTTTTTAATATTAAAATTTTTTTACAGTAATAAACTAAAAAAAAAATCTCTATATAGAGGGAGGGGGGGGGATGATTTGAACCTCCGAATTTTCTTGCAACAAGTTTTAGTGAATTGACCACGAAATCTTCAGTATACGTGAATTGTTAAACTAGGTAATACAGTCGACGCTCGTTATAACGACCACACGTTATAAAGACCATCCTAAGACAGACCAACTGTATCCCAATATACTCTATGTTCTACCTCTTAAAGCGGCCACTCGTTATAAAGACCGTTTTCTGTAGGACGGAGACGGTCGTTATATCGAGCGTCGACTGTATTCACAAATATTTGTGTATGTGTTTTGAAGGCTGCAGGTGGAGCGCTTTTTATGTCGTATATTTCTTTCAGTTCACTCTGACTGCCATTGTCCCATGAAAAACGTCAATAAATAAAAAGAAGTTTGGGGAAAAAGATTACAGTCGACGCTCGATATAACTACCGTCTCCGTCCTACAGAAAACGGTCTTTATAACGAGTGGCCGCTTTAAGAGGTAGAACATAGAGTATACTGGGATACAGTAGGGGGTTTTCTAACCGGTCGTTATACTAGGATGGTCTTTATAACGTGTGGTCGCTATAACGAGCGTCGACTGTATTATACTTTCGTGCTAAGCACAAAAGTCGTATCTGCACTTCTTAACAAAATTGCGTTATCACCTCCAGGTGGCTCTTTGTGACGTATTTTAACTAAAAACAAAATTTTATAGGCAGGAATTCAAGTAAAACACGGACGATCGCAACTCACCATTGCAATCGCAAATTCCCAAATTTGGATAAGTGGCAATCGCTATAAATGCTAATCGCACTGACGTCACTACGAGTGGAGCCAATAAGAGCTCACAAGCAGTCAGCGATCTCCTCTTATTCGCCAAGTAGGCTGTGACGTTTCATCTAGCTCGTTTTTCATAGGCAAACGTCACGCTGACATCACGATGTTTTTATCAAGAAACGTTCTAATGTAATTCACTTCCAGTAGCGATTGCAATTTGCGATCGCCTGTTTCACTTGAATTCCTGCCATAGTTATTTGAGGACTGGAAATATTTTTAAGAAAAATTCCGAAAAAGCATTATCTGAATCAAATACATTGTGGCAGAAAACTTTAAAAAGTGATATCTCAGTTTTGGATCGACTGCAGATACCACTTTTGCGCTTAGTACGGCAGTATACAGCAAAACCTACGGTAAAATGTATGTAAAAATGTAACAAATCGGTTATAGTTCTGTGCAGGGGTGCCCACAGGAGGAGGGGGATTATGGCGCAAGTTGCGCCATCAAAATTTGGGAAGGGGGGATTTTTAAAACTAATTAATTTATTTAGTTAAATAATTTACGGTTTAAAAAAAAAACTATTCATTCATTACTTTTTTAATTTAAATTACTTCTTTATTAATATTTTTTTTGTGTGTGTGCGTGTGTGTGTGTGCTTGGAATTTCTGGAAGAGAAAAGAAGTGATACTATTCAACGCATAATTCGAACTTTTAAAAAATAAATAATATATAAAAAAATAGTAATAATGTAAATAAATAAATAAATAATATTTAAAAAAATAAATAAATAATATTGAAAACAAAAATAATAATATTTAAAAAAATAAATAAATAATATTTAAAAAAAAATAAATAAAATAAAAAAGGGGGGTAAAAAAACACAAGAGGGTTGTGATTTTTTTGTTTGGGGGGAATTGCGCCATTCAGCTTTGGAGGGATGGGCAGTTGGGCACCCCTGATTCTGTGTCCCTTGCTTTGTGTACAGAAACGTTTTAGTATCTTTGTCATTGAAGATAATGTTCTATTTAGATAATCGGAAATTATTTCGGTAAGATAAGTTCAACAACTAATAACTAGGACCATCGTGTTATTGACGCTTCTGGCATGGTATCGCGCTCATTTTTGACTCAATTAGCTCCAACTTTCGCACTTTCATCGGCGGATTAATGAAAAGTAAGAAAAAAAAATCGAAGTGGAAAAGCTTATTTTCAACTATTTTATCAGCACACAAAAAAAAAAAATATAATAATAATAAATAAATAAATAAATATATAAATAAAAGACGATTTTGCTTAATTATAAGCATGGATCCTTAACGAGGCCTACTTTGGGCAAGGATTACCTCACAAAAACCAAAAACACAAAAAATTAGAAAAAAGATGAAAAGCTTCGTGCTCATATGTGCAGTATACGCAGCACAGGATCATGTCCTCATCCAGATACTTCGGTATCCTAACAAGAACAATGGAAGGTTCATCAATTGCAATTAATTACAAATTTTAAATTTATAGCAAGACAACATTCTGCATGCTTTTTTCCGTCTAATACATCTTTATTTATCCAAATTTAAGAAAAATTCCTTATTTTACCTGTATGCAATATGCTGAGCATTTTAGTCTTAGATTGAATTATGTAATATGTATTATGCATCTATCCAATTAATCAACACATTTTAGTTTAGTAGTGATATAGGTTTTCAGCAATACCGTATGGTGAAACTCTTGTTAAAAAGCCAATATTAAAAACCATTTCATTATGTATTACAATATGAACTGCGTAAGTTAAATTAGAATAATCAAACATGCTTTGTACTGAGATAGTATGATTGAAACGAAAAATCAATGTACGTAATGTATAAAATATCAAAAAAGAAAAAAAAAAGATATGCTTTAAGGCTATAATGGAGCCACTTTATCAGTGGAAAAATGCTCAGCACACAATGAAAAAAAAAAAAAAATGCTGAGATAAAAAAAAAACCTCAACCACTTTGACAGACTCTTCAGGAACACATATTAATGTGCCTGAAAGTTAGTTTCATAGCATTTACATTTAAGTATACGTTTAAAACTTTGTTTAAGAGTGCTTGGAAATAATAGTAGCAATTAAGAAATGTGTATTGGTATTTCATTACTTAGCCGTTACATTATCGGTTGCTAGTTGATTTGTGGTTATTTTTTGTTAGCGCAAATAAATTTCCTTATCCTTTTTTAAAATTAAATTTTGAAAACTTTTTTTTTTCTGATAGTATTACTTAAAAAGCAACTATTGAACCAATTCTCTGTAAATCATGGGAGAAATTTCAATGCAGCAATGGTGACAGATCATTCGCACCCAACAATTAATCTTTGGTAAAACTCGCTCTTGCCTAAAATCGACCACCAATCAGCAATTATGTACCAATCCAATCAACAATTTTATTGATTACTTCTCGACGTGTTCGAACAAAAAGACGAAACACCTTTGCGAGATAATATCTTCTACTAAGCTCCAGCAAAAGCGGAGTTCATTATAGGAGCCGAAAATCGCCCGCAGGGAAAATTTACAGGTCTCTTTCCAGTAATAAAATTTCTCCATCCTATAATTTTTGGGTGTCAGTTAGAGAAAATAACAACCAAAGGCGGGATAGGGGGATAGGATGACTTATGGGCCCTAGAGCAATGGCGGTCATTTTGATAGAACGCGTATTCTACTAAGACCCTTCTTAGAACATACATCAGGGGTGGGAAGAGTCATTAAAAAAAGGATTTTAGATACGTTCCTATGATTTATGAACGAGGCGCGCTTTAATTCAATTGTTTCTGCGTAGAATGTCGAAGAGAATACATTACAGCGGCTTGTGTGTGTATATCTTCGAGCATAAAAGTAGGGGGGCTGTCAGGGTTGGAGGGAATTTTGCTTCGTTAAGGCTGCGAGGTGAGGAAAGATCTGGCCCAACAAATGATCTTTTATTCCCTTTTTGCTTATTTTTTCCCCACGCGATGAAGATGAATGGGACGTCGTCCCTAACTTCGACACACATTTTCTGAGAAAGTGCACCCCCCGCTTCCGTAGTCATCCAATTTGCGTGGAATTTGGAAATTCTATAGCTTAGCGAGACAGGGTTTATGATATTGGGTTATTCCTAGTTAGAAGTCTAAGGACGCAGTCTTGCTACATTGGCCGCCATTTTGATGATCAAACAGAAAAATTTGAAAAAACGCTTCTGGAACTACAGTTGCACCTCGTTGAAACGAACTTCAAGGAACCTTTAAAAGGAGTTCGTCTAAACAGTTGTTTGTTTTTTTTTTTCATCTGAGAAAAAGTAGGGGAGAGCGGGGCTAAAAGTTCCGTTTTTTGATCAAGCTCAAAATTCGTTTTGAAAACTTTGTTCTAGAATTAATATTCCGAGGTTAAAACTTAGTATTATATGTCCCTTTGATATACAGACTGTTTTTTGAGTTGTATTTTGTAAGGTTTTTTAATAATTAATTTTATAGCAAGTAAAGCCGAAAAGGAACAACTAACCCCGTCTTGGGGCAAGTTGTTCCGCGGGTGGGGCAAATTGTTCCGATATTAACAAGACGATGAATAACGACGCTGATTTCGAATTTAACCACGTTGCGAGATGAATAACTCCTTAAAAACATAATTTGTATTAAAAAACAATGGTTGATATTGGTATGAGTTTATGTACGGCTGTATGACTGTATGTACGTATGTTATGCATGTGCGTATGTATGTCGCGTAACTCAAAAACTGTATACCGTAGAAGATTCTAATTTGATATGTTGGCTTTGAGGGAGGTCTAGTTGTGTACCTCCCCTTGTGGTTGCATTCGAATGTTCCCGGGGGGGGGGGGGGCTTACCCTTCTTCGGGGTAAATCAGTGTTAATTTTAATGTAGACAAAAGTGATATGAATTGGCGCAATCACTTGACGATATATCGCCAAGCTTTTGGTCGCCAAGTGTTTGACGCCAACTTGGTGACAGCTCGCCAAGTTGGCGACAAATTTGCCGAAGAAAATGATTTCTTGAATTTCGGTTCAATTTTTGCGCTATTGGCGATATTTTGCGAAAAATCCACTGAATGCTGTTAAAATCGGCCATATTTAGAAAATTAGTTTACGCTCAAGAAAAAAAATGGCAATCCATTTTTATTCAACTTTTTTTTTTTACCATTCATTTTTTTCACGCTAATTAGAGCAGACGATTTCTGTAAATCCAATTTGAAATTGATTTTTACTAACTTAAAAACGCCTGTATCTTTTTGCCGGGTGAAGCGGTTAGTAATTTCCAAAGCTGCGCGAGAAAATTTCCTTTAGGACGTATTTTCTTCGATCTTTCTGATGAGACCTTTGCTCTGAGGCTTTTCTTGTTACGACGGGATTTAAAACTTTTTTTGGCGATTGATTTCTTTTTTGCACTAGATGCCGGCAAAATATCGACTTTAATAATGCAATCGGGACTTATAGACACGCCTTGCTTGACAAAAGTTTTATTCTCAAGGTAGACCGTGCAAAGCCGGGCAACGCATCTAGTAAATAGTAAATTATAACACATTAATACGGTAAAATACAGTTAATACAGTGCAACAAATGAAAATTACATATAATAACTAACAGCTTCAACAGCTAATAAGCTAAGATAATTGGTTCAGTCTTGAGTTATAACAGGGAGCTATCTACAACTTCTACGAGTAATACGATTCTCCGAAATTATGACTTTTATATCAAAGTATGAAACATATTTCGATAGCTTACATGGTTCGCTTTTCGAAAATTTTATATCTAATATATATTTATCGGATAGACTGAATATTTGTGGATTTATGTTTGATGAAATCTCACTTTCGGTCTTCACAGTAGCATATAATATTTATTTATATGTGTATTAAGTCACTGCATCACTGGTTCAGATGAATAGGGCAAGACGTTTCTTCGGGATAGTTGCTAATTTTTCTGGGGCAAGTTGTTCCGCGGAACAACTTGCCCCCAAAAAAGGGAACAACTAGCCCCAAAAGCACATGTCTTTAAAACATTAAATTATAGGTTAGATAACGAAACAAAAATAGTTTCAGCGTAGGATATAAGGGTGCACAATCTATCTTCATGTAAAAAAACCAAGAATCTAAACATTAACTATTCAATTTAGGGCGAAAGACCAAAAACACCAAAAACAAAAATATTTACTTTCGTAAATCAGTAATGCACGTGGTCGGCTTTTGATACACCGGACGCCACTGGGCTGGCTAAAATAGCCGCCATTTGTGCGCTATAACATTCTATTTCACGACGTATTTACAAAATGCATGTATCTTTTTTCTTAGCTGAGTTATTTCAAAGGGAACAACTTACCCGCGGAACTTTTAGCCCCGCTCTCCCCTACATCATAAACTATATGTTGGGATCAAGGTCGGATCCAGAAATTTTTCAAGGGAATGGGGATTGATTTTATTGATTGCTTTTTACTATGTTCTTGTTTGAAAATATTGTTCACATAGGTTTCGGACTTCAATTCCAAAACATGTCCGGGGGGGGGAAGGGGGGGGGGGGTCGCCCAAATTTCCTTGTTTCAGCATCATTAAAACTCGTCTAAATCTAAGTTTTTTAAGCTTCAATGAAAAATTTTCCGATGAAGGAGCCTCAAAGGAATTGGCGATCGCCCCATCGCCCCCTCCTTTGTATCCGCCCTTGGTTTGGATAGGAAAAGTAGTTCGTCTTAGCAGTAATTCGTTTTAAGTGTGTTAAAATTAACGAGGTTCGGCATCACAGGACACAACATCCAGGGTACTTTTTATAAATAAATGGGTTCCTTGAAATACTGCTTAGGTCTGGAAAAAAAACCGGTCAATGGAAGTTTTTTCCCTTTCTTTATTATCGGATGACAGCTACCTATCATAATTAATCTCATTCATCTAAAAAGAAAGAAGTAAAATGTAAAATTAAGTGTCATTTTAATGTATCTACACAAGAATATATTGATATATTATCAAAAGTTCATTTTAATATTGATAATTGAAAGACTAAAGAGTAACACTTTTTTATTCTCTCTAAGTAACAATAATATATCCTTTATGTTTCTCTTAACTCGAAGCAACGTACATTCTTTAGGCATTTTCATACACCGGAACTTTAAAACCCTTAAAGCAAATAATTGGTATCAGAAATTATGAATACCAATGAAACGGCACCTGGCACTCGCACACAGTTCCACTTAAAAAAGGGTAGTTGATAACCTTTAAACGTTTTATAAACGTTTTTAAGCGGCTGTTACAACGTTAATAACCATTTTACAACCTTTAAAAAACGAAGTGATTTACTTGGAATTCAACCAAACTACATATGTATCTGAAATTAGCATCGTTCCACGTTATTTGATACGGCTCAAAATGTTTCTTATTATTCTTCCCCTTATTGTTATCTTACCTAACACCCCTATTTTGGTGAGATCAGAGAAGACCTGACGCATGCGTAAATGCCCGGAAGGTTTTACCTAACATAATCAGACAGTACAATCTATCAAGTTTACTAAACACAAAATGAAATATTCATACACATAGCATGCTTGGAATTCTTCAAAGAATATTTCAGCATATTACACGAAATTATTTTTTTTCTTCTCAAGTTCGCTTTCAACAAGAACACTTTTTCTATCGAATCCATTCCACAAAACAGACATAATAGGACAAAACGAATTATAGCATAAAAGAATAAATTTCGCTCCGGTCCAAAGACATCCGCTTTTGCAAAGTGTTATAACAAGAGAAGACAATTTCCCAAACAACATATTTCAAGCAAGTACTTAATTAAGATTAATAAACAATGGGGCAGGAATTTTCTTCTTGCTTTGTCTACCTTCTTCGAACATTTCTTTCCCACTTAGATCCAAGCTGCGTGAATCATTCCTTTGTGAAAATTTATCTTATTAATGGCACCGATACTTATTAGTGTGAAAGGTGGCAAAATAGTTTCTTTTTAATGTTTTTTTTTTGTAGATGAAAAAAAAAATCCGACCGCTGACCTTGCACCAGCTTTCTTCATCATTTTTTAGAGGGTATAGTTTTTATGCTTAGCCTCAGAGGCAAAAATTTCAGGCATTTATTCAGTTTTTTTAGTGCTATTGATCATATTCAGTCCACGTTGCCATAAAAAAGCATCGCTTGGATGGTATTTGACAAAAGAACTGTTTTCTTTTCTGCAGCTATCCGTTTTTAGTGCCATGTCTTCCAATGTTTGCTTTTATTCCATACTACCTTTCTTTTTTTCATAAGAACAGATAACATTATGCAAGTTGTGGGTAGGATTTTTTTTTCTTCGAAAAGTTGTTTTTTTCTCTGCCTAGAAATGAGCACCGTTGCCATAGGTATTATGATAACTTACACGTCGCTGCTTTAATAAGTTCAGTTCAGGAAGTAACAGAACGGTTTGGGTCAAAGACAAACTTACGTAAGAAACAAATTTATAATTCCTTTGATTTTATTATGTTTATTTTTGTCTTTCTTGCAAGTAACATTTGCATTAGGCTAGTAGGGTAAGTGCTTCAGTAGTCGGCCACAATGACATAAAACTCTTCATAAATAGTACATTTTTAATTCAAAATCAGATATGACGCATTCACACATTTATGTACCTATCCTCAATCATCAACCAGTGGCAGTTAAGTTTTGGGTACTTTTTTTGAATTAGTAATGAGTCATTTCATTTTGAATGGTGTACCCGTCATCCAAGATTGCTATTCTGCTTATTTTACAGCTAAAATGATTCTGTGGCCGACTACTGGAGCATTTACTAGTGTTGACAACAGCTTGGATTTTTTTTTTTAATTTCTGAAACAAGTAGGTGATTCACTATCAGAAAGGTTCATTCTAAAGTTTTACCTTGTTTTTGTTGCTATATTGATAGCTGAAAGTTCTACGTTAGCCAAGATCAACAAAAGATCTCTCTCTGGCCGACTACTGGTGCTTTTATCCTACTAATAATAAATGTTGAAAAAAAGGAGAATTTTTGTTTTAAAAATCCGTGACAGTATTTTAAATTTCTTAATAAATGAACTTAACCGTGGTTCTTTCCAATTCATACCAAGACCAAAGTCCTTACTATACTCGGTTACTTTAAAATAGACGCATCAATTTTAGAAATTTTGCATCGTCTCCATTCAAACCGCACCAAAGACAACAGTTTCACTCTTTTTTTATACACTGATGTTGAGGCATTTCATTTATTTTATGTTTCTCAAATGAGGCTTACGCTTTTATTTATGTCCTCATATCTCAGTTATTTCAAAACGTTTTCTAACAAATCTCCCAGGTAGCACGAAAAACGTTTAAACGTTTTATAAACGTTTTTAATCCGTTGTCACGACGTTAATAACCATTTTACAACCTTTAAAAACGAAGTGTGCTACTTGGGCTAGTGCTAAATAGTTTGTTTTAACAAGACCTGCTATCATGAGTAAGGCAGGGATTCAAGTGAAACAGTCGATCGCACATTACAATCGCTACTGGAAATGAATTACATTAGAACGTTTCTTGATAAAAACATCGTGACGTCAGCGTGACGTTTGCCTATGAAAAACGAGCTAGATAAAACGTCACAGCCTACTTGGCGAATAAGAGGAGATCGCTGAGTGCTTGTGAGCTCTTATTGGCTCCACCCGTAGTGACGTCATGCCAAGTTAAGTTGATGATAATGTAATTCACTTCCAGTAGCGATTGCAATTCGAAGCGATCGCAGTGCTGTTTCACTTGAATCCCTGCCTAAGAGTATCCGTTACATAAATACTTCAAAAAGTATTCTATTAACGTTGATTGAACAATAGTTTACGTACAAAACATTTTCAATCGTTTGCATTTAACCCTATTGCAAAAGCTACGTGAGAAAAAAGTCCACAGTGCCGTAACTATGACAACCAAAAGGAAAAAGTGCGAAGAGGGGAAAATTAATTTTACTTCTGGCCGCCTCCTCTGGTTATACAGGGTATAGCTGATTAAGAACACTGCAGGGGTGGTAGTTTTCAGGGGCTACCCCTGATTTCAGGGTTTTCCAAATAAGTATTCAGGGTTTCACAGAATGCTTTTCCATGATTTGACTCTTGTTCATTTTCGTCCTTTTCTCCTTAGCGAGAAAACAAGCTGAACCAGGCCCGTCATTTAGGGGGGCAGGGGGGGGGTCAATTGCCCTGACTTTGAGAAATCAATGTATTTACGTATAAGTGGGCGTGGTTTTTTATGTTTTCCGATGAAATTGCATTGTGTTTGGACCCTTTGCCCCCCCCCCCCCTGGAAAACTTGAAATGACGTCCTTGAGCTGAACATTACACATGTTCATTTTTGTATAAGGTAGATTTTTTTTTTCACTACTATCTAAGTTACGGGCTTTTACATGACAGAAATTTCAATTCTTAAAAAGTTTCCTTTTACATTTTTGAGGCTTGAAGTCTTGATTTTCTTAAAAAAGTTAAATGAGTATGAAATATTTATCTTCCTATTTGCTAATTTATGTTGATTCCATTAACATTTGCAAATAATGTGAATGCCCCTCAAAAAAAAAAAAAATACCTGTTCAAAAACATCCCTCCAAAAATTTCTATAATGCAATCTGCGCTATCCTTCTCTACATTAAAGGCATCCCTGCAAATTAAAAATATAGAGTATTAGAAAAAATTTCAGGCTTCATTACATTTCACCTTTCATTTTCAGGGTTTTTAATGTCGAGTCACTATCACCCCTGGAACACTGTTAAAATTAAAAAAATGAAGACATGCAAATTTTTGCATTAGTTGTCTTCTATAGGTTGGGAAGAAAAACCATTAGATAGACGGGAGAATAGAGTAGCAAACAACATTGACTTGGCGTGACACTCAATTTTTTTAAAAGACTAAATATGTTGGGTTCTCTGGTTTAAAACAAACCCAAAGATGTAAAGTTGTTTGTTTCAAACTGGATCTTGCCGTTTGCAGACCTAGAGCATTCCCGAGACCGAGACCCATTTTTCCATATGGCACCACCATCGGCGGAATGCCATTGCCACGAGAAGTTTGAAGCCCAGTTTCCCCACTAGATGCAGGTACCTGGGCGATACTAAAGTTTTCAAAAATACTTAAACAAACATGTTTATTATATTATTAATTTAAACCAAGTCATAATAGCTTTGCAAAAAGTGCAGTTATGATACAGTATAAATAATATGAGGACCACAGTCGAGAAAAATGACTTTAGCCGTTTTCATAGTTAGCGCGAACCTAACCTCACAGTATAGCAAGGACCAAGTGATCCTAATAACAGCATTACGAAGCTGCTGGGATAGGTTTACCCACTTACATATTTTCGAAAGTTCAAATAATGCATTATAAGGGAGAACATTTTCAACAGATATTGATTAAAAGTTAGCCCCAGAAACTTCTAGGATTGATAAGATTTAAAACAAACGAAAAGAAACTAAAGCGAGGAACAAAAAATAAGTATTTTTTTCTATTTACTTCCCTTTTTCTCTATTTTTAGGCAATTTTTCATTACTTTTTTTCGATGTTTATTTCAAAGTTTTCTAATCTTGCTGATAAGAAGTTCAATTTCTGTGTTAAAAAATCAAAAGAAAACAAGGCATCGGAGAGTCGATCGAGTTTTTTTCTCTTTCTTCCGTAAAAGAAAAAAATCCTTTATATGCAATTTACCAGAAGGGTAATAACATTTTTTTACATCACTGTTTCAAGTACTTGAAAGAAATGTGCAACATTTTTCTTTTGTATTAACTTTGAATTTTTTCGAATATGATATTATTAAATCGATCACTGTTTTATGTAATTACTGTAATTAATGGACACCTACAACATAATTATTTTGAATTATTTTACAAATATTTAGGATTACTAATTTAATAGCTGTTTTATGTAATAGTTATAGTTTTAATACACATTTAATAGGTTTAATTTAGATTTTTTTACAAATATAATATTATTAAATCAATAGCAATTTTTTGCAATAGCCATAGTTAATGGACCCCTAAAACAAACTTTTTTCGGATATTTTTACAAAACAAATTGAATTTTAGTTTCTTGATTTTGCTACATTTCCTTTATGAGCATATTTACTGGCACTATTACAATACTTTTGAAATGCAAAAACATGCATATGATGCATGGAAAATTTTTCATGCAGCTGATGTGTCAACTATTACTTAAAAAATAAGCTCAAAGAGTTAAAGGGGGGAGAGGTGACTTTAATTTAAGGAGCTGAAGAGTAAGGTCCATGCTCCACATCGACGTAAAGCAGAAAAATTAGGCAGAAGCGTAAAATGGATTCAATGGTGTTCCTATGGAAAGTACCCGGATTTTCGGTTTCTGCCTTCAGTTTTGGTCGCGTTTTACGCTGATGTGGAGTATGGCCCTAAGAGCCCTGCTCCACATTGACGTAAAGCAGAACAATAAGGGCCATGCTCCACATCAGCGTAAAACGCGACCGAAACTGAAGGCAGAAACCGAAAATCCGGGTACTTTCCATAGGAACACCATTGAATCCATTTTACGCTTCTGCCTAATTTTTCTGCTTTACGTCGATGTGGAGCATGGCCCTACGGCAGAAACGTAAAATGGATAACATAGCGTTCCTATGGAAAGTACCCGGATTTTCGGTTTCTGCTTTCAGTTTCGGTCTCATTTTACGCTGCTGCGGAGCAGGGCCCTAAGTGCGTAATTTTCTCAAGCGCTTACAGCATTTGAAACTACTACGCATTTTAGTGCCTCTATTAGAAATAAATAAGAGATACTAATAAATTCAAATACTAAAGTGTTTAGTTTAAAATCTTACGCTATTTGAAATAAGAATGCAATATTGTCATCTTAAATAAATTGTTTTCCTGTAAAACAACCTTCTTTTTTTTTTTTTTTGTCGTATGACAGCCAGGCTGGCAATTTGAGGTGCGCTGCTTCACTTTTCCAACTGTACCGTAATTTGGTGTGAAGTCCGACTTCCACAGTACACGCATGCCATAGGGACCTATTTACAGGGTAGGCAACCTTTCACAACAACACATTCACACAGAGAAAGGACAAGGACAGGAGAGAGAAAGCACGCCCATGCCCAAGCCGGGACTCGAACCCGGGGCCACACCAACTGTGGCAGACTGCTCTGACCACTAGACAAGGTGGCCGGCAAAAAAAAAACAACCTTCTGTTGTTATAAAATAAATTCATGTGTACTGCTGTTTCAATGAATTAGTAACTAATACTAACTCAGATGCGTCAGTTTTCAGATCAGATTATTGCATAGTATTTTAACAACAGAGCGAATATTGGGTTTATAAATATAAATTAAATCAAGTTTTGAAAATATATAAGTAATTCCAACGTTATTCAATAATATAATTGAATTAATAAATACACCTGCTGAATATCAGATAAAAAAAAAATCTTTCCTTGTGGTTCAATTATGTGCAGGTGGTTATGCATTTAACTCATTATGATCGCCTCCACTGGGTAGGGCCATCAATCGACAGGTGCAATCACCTATATTCCGCTTTCCTTGGAGAGACATAAGGAATTTCAATTTTCCTCTATTAATAGCAAATAACTGTACACTGTAAAAAAAATAATGTTGTTCTTACAGCATAATACAACTAATTTTACAGTACTAAACTGTAAAATTACTTACTTTACAGTAATAAACCGTACAATTGCTAATTTTACAGTAATAAACAGTAAAACTCTGCTAATTCAGCAGTTTATTACCGTGCATTTTACAGTTTTAAACTGGAACCTCTGCTGCCAGTATTATACTATTGCTTTCACATTACAGCTAAATGTTATCCCAAGTAGCATCAACTCATCGGATTTTGCTCGGCCGATCAACAAACTCCTCGTAAACTGATCCTGTAACGCACGATGACATCGTTCCGATCAGTTGCCGAGCACGGTTTTCGATGAGCTACTTTTTATCGGAAAGCGATATCCTTCCGATCAACTTTCCCGATGAAAATAAGATGAGCTATATTCCATCAGAAAACGATATCCTTCCGATCAAGTTTCCCGATGAAATTCCTCGGCACGGGACTGTTCTGCTCGTAAATTGCTCCAAATCTCATCGTATTCTCATCGGATTTTGCTGCTCGGATTCTGCTCGGCCGATGACACATATTGGATCATCGGCCGATGAGATGATACTGCTAGGGATGGCAATAAACTGTAACATTTCTTACTTTAACGTAAGAAACTGTAAAATTGATAATTTTACAGTAATAAACACTAAAACTCTGCTAATTCAACGGTTTATTGCCGTGCATTTTACAGTTTTAAACTGGAACCTCTGCTGCCAGTATTGTACTATTGCTTTCACATTACAGCTAAATGTTACGGCAATAAACTGTAAAATTTCTTACTTTACCGTAAGAAACTGTAAAATTGCTAGTTTTACAACATATTTCTGTACATTTTACAGTTTTAGATTGGAACCTCGGCTGCCAGAATTATTACTATAAAAACAACAGTTCATTTTGTGCAGTGCACCGATATTTCACTTAACTTAGAGAGACATATAAGAATTTCAATTTTCCTCTCATAATAGCAAGTAACTGTAAGGGCCATGCTCCACATCGACGTAAAGCAGAAAAAATAGGCAGAAGCGTAAAATGGATTTAATGGTATTCCTATGGAAAGTACCCGGATTTTCGGTTTCTGCCTTCGGTTTCGGTCGCGTTTTCTGCTGTTGTGGAGCAGGGCCCTAAAAATGCAAGAAGAAGTTTACGGAATAGGATTTTGTGCGCATGTGTGTGTTTAAGGATGTTTTTACGTATCTATTTGCACTTTATTCCTGGACTTTTAAACTTTGACTTTTATTTGGGATATATTCAAGGCCGCCGAGAGACAAGGCGGCCCCTTTCCAATATGATAACCGGGCTCCCACTCTGCAAAAAATTAACTGATGTTTTTACAGGATAGTACTGGCAGACGAGGTTCCAATTAAAAACTGCAAAATGAACAGTAATAAACTGTAAAACTAGAAATTTTACTGTATCTTACTGTAAAGTTAGCAATTTTACAGTTTATTGGCGTAAAATTTAGCTGTATTATACATGTAAAAGCAACAGTAAAATACTGGCAGCAGAGGTTCCAGTTTAAAACTGTAAAATGCACGGTAACAAACTAAATTAGCAGTTTTACAGTTTATTACTGTAAAATGAGCAATTTTACAGTTTATTTCTCGAAAGTTAGCAACTGCACAGTTTATTTCTGGAAAGTTAGCAATTGCACAGTTTATTTCTGGAAAGTTAGCAATTGCACAGTTTATTACTGTAAAATTAGCATTTTTTACAGTTTATTACCGTAAAATCTGTACCTCAGAACCAGACTAACGTAAGTCCATTTTCGTCATTTTTCAGTAGAGGGGAAAAACGATTTATTCGACAATCGTTTTTCCCCCTCTACCGAAAAATGACGAAAATGGACTTACGTTAGTCTGGTTCTGAGGTACAGAAATTAGTTGTACTATACTGTAAAAAGAACATTTATTTTTTACAATGAGCAAATAACTGTAAAAATGTCAGAGGAAGTTTACGGTTTACGATTTTACGTGTATATGTGATCTTAGTGATATTTTTACGCATCTATTTACACTTTATTCCTAGACTTTTAAACTTTGGCTTTTATTTGGGATATATTTAAGGCCGCCAAGAGGCAAGGCGGCCCCTTTCCAATATGATAACCAGGCTCCCACACTGCAAATAATTAACTGTTGTTTTTACAGGATAGTACTGTCAGCCGAGGTTCCAATTTAAAACTGTAAAATGAACAGTAATAAACTGTAAAACTAGAAATTTTACAGTGTCTTACTGTAAAGTTAGCAATTTTACAGTTTATTGCCGCTCTCACCACTCACCTGTAAAACTCCTAAAATATATAATAGTCCAATTCCAAGCCGGGGCCTCTCAAAAGCCGCGCCCCTAGTTTCCCACTAGGCTTATAAGGCATCTCTTCGGCTATGGGTATGTTCGAACATAAGAGAATGCATTATAATATGAGTACTATTATATTTTTGAAAATATTTTAGGCTTGGAAAAAATGTAAATTCTACGTGTTGAGAGCGTAACAGTACGATCATACCAGTGACAGGTGCAAATAATTGTTTTTTAAATGCAAGTGAACATTTTAGAGCTTTAGTACTTAATATTATGATACATAATGATTCATTACATTAGAATATATCTAAATTAAAAGCCAACGTTAAACTGCGGGAGTTCAAGAAGTAAAAGTTTCCACTTTTTCAAATTGATTTAGTAAATTAATATGTACGTGTTGTTAAATGAAAATCTTTGAATGCTAAAAAAATCAATCTAGGAAGGTAAAAAAAAAACAATGAACAAAAAAAAAAAAAAAAATCGCATAAAAAGATCTGCTCAATTATGTGATTCTTCCTAGAGGTTGACAAGGTTTTTGGGTGGATCTGACAAACATAGCAACGTTATTTTTTGTACCATCTCCATTGTACTTTCGAAACGCCAGTCGACAGGAAATAATTTGGTTTTCTATGACAGATAAGTTTTAGTCTAACATGTGGGCGTACAAACGAATAAAAAGTAAGTCATAACCTTTCTAAGACAGACACCCATATTTCCGTCAAAATATTTGAGAAGCTTTCAGGAGAAACAAAGAACAGATGTTTTAAAGAAATGACACCTAAAACGCATTTATATATTTTACCCTGTAACGGAGGTCACAGTGAATAATTACTAAATAACAACTTTACATATTTTTTTATTATTAATTTTGTTTATTCAACCTGTTTACTATGCACTTTTTTTTTTGCAAATTACATTTCTATATATTAGTAGTTTTCTTTTATTCATTGACCGCATTTAATTTTTCTACAACTTTTAATTTTCCACTTCTTTATTTTTATTAATTTTACATATTTTTTAGTAAAGTGATCAAAGTTTTAGTAGATAAACATGTAAAAATGTATTCTTTAACAATAATAATTTTTCATGAATAATTATCACTCTCGCGATTTGAGCCAGGGTAGCAGAATACAAACTCACGAAGCAGACTTATTTTAAATCTAATGATTTTT
This sequence comes from Uloborus plumipes, assembly GCA_038373865.1. NCBI lineage: Eukaryota > Metazoa > Arthropoda > Arachnida > Araneae > Uloboridae > Uloborus > Uloborus plumipes. The sequence continues at coordinate 31,091 of JAXGGA010001798.1, forward strand.
ATTTTTGTAGCAAAGGTGCTAGCTATATTTCCATACTTTTCAAATGAGGAAGTGCACTATTTCTACAAAATATACAAAGATAATGTAATCCTCGTGAGTAGCAACAAGGCTGAGCATTTTTTCCTTGTCCTAAGGGGAGTTGAAGCGGCTTGGCATTTGGTTTTTAATGATAAATTTTTCACCACGCTGAAAAACTACTATAAGTCATCATTATGTCACTAAGAAATAATTATCCAGCTGGGAAGCAGCTGAAACTAGTATAATCTGGCTTGTAGGAGCAGAGTCAGCACCAACTTCCAAGTGATTTCGAATGTCATCAGTTGGATATTTACAAGCAGTTCATTTGATTGTCTCTTAAATTTTGAATCAAGATTTGGGCGTAAGAAGTATATCTTTTCAGACGTATCAGTTACAATTGGAGTCATGGAACATTTTTTGGCGAATCAATTTGTGTTTAATAAAATGTTCAATGGATTTTTGGAGCAAACATGCCTTTGACAAACACAAACACGTTTTATTGGAACTTTTAGTCTCGTCAATGAACTAATATTTTTTATAACGAAACTCAACATGACTACGTTACAGTAACGTTGCTAAATTAAAAAATCTGGTACGGACCTCACACTACTTCCTTTTACGTGTAAATTTCTTAGTAGTTGCCTTAAGTGTTAAAAAAAGTGCTTGGAGTGAGCAAGGTAACAATTCAAATATTTACTCTCCTAATCTCCCACGAAACAATGCAAAAAATATTTTACAATGGTTAATTTTCAAAATATTGCTGATTTTAATATCATTCAGTGAATTTTTCGCAAAATATCGCCACTAGCACAAAGTTGAACCCAAATGCAAAAAATAATTTTTTCGCCAAATTTGTCGCCAACTTGGCGATATGTCGCCGAGCTGGCATCAAACGCTTGGTGACCAAAAGCTTGGCGACATATCGCCAAGTGGTCGCGCCAATTCATATCACTTAAGTCAGCATTGAAATTAACTGTACCGTAAAATGGGGTGAATCGGAACACTTTTCAGCTTTGATTGTAAAAAAAGTAGTTAAAAGATTTTTTTTTAAATTGAGTTTTTGGGTAAAAACTTCGGTCTTGCTTTACTTTTGATATTCCAAGCGAAGACAAAGCATTTTGAAAAATTATTATTAAAATATATAGGAAATTGTGGGTGTTCCGAATCACCCCGCTGATAGGGGTCAATCGGAACACTTGTTAAAATTTTTATTTTTTTTTTCAATTTAACCTGTAATAGGTCTCACAAAAGGAGTAATATTGATGGGGGAGAATAAGAACAGACAATTACTGTCAAATAAATGCATAATTTCAATACCAGTAAACGTGTATAATTTGTCAAAATTCAAAATAATTTTGAACTTATGAAAAATGAAAAGTAATTTTAAGAAATGCTTTTGAATTGAAATACAAAGATTTAACATGAATGGAAGTCACTCATGTCGTCCACAAATATGTACTTGTCCTTAAAACTAGCAATTGTGACTTGGCTTAAGTTTTTTCATAACATCTCCTGGGATGAACTCTGCCTTTTCTTTAGTTTCTTGAAATCTCTGGGTTTCGGAGATTGTCCTGAAAGCTTTTCACACTTATTCATCACCGTCTGTGTGCTGGATTTTTACTACATAAAGTCTATGTGACTTTCCCCCTCGTATTTTAAGTAAAAAGAAGTCTCCTGGAGAAAAAATCTTTTGAAATCTGCAACTGTTTGTCATTCTAAGATCTAGTTGCTCACGAGAAGGGATAAACAGTAATAAAACCTTGTCCTTGTCTTGATTCCTTCAAATAAGTTTGAATTGGAACAGCAGAACTAAGTGTTCCGATTCACCCCGCAAATTTTTTTTCTATGCCATTTTTCAGAATTCTTCATTTTTATGACACAATTTATAAAAAATGTAAATTCTAATGCGGTATTCTGTTGTTCAGATACATGTATAATTGAAACATACCACTCTTAGTTTTTAAATATAAGAAGGTTTGATCTTGCATATGAAGTTTTGCAGTCTATGGAAATGTGATGTTTTCTAGCGTTCCACGTGCAGCCCTCCTTAGAAGCCAATAGCGTTGCCAGATTGACAAAAGTAATTTTTTCCTACTCCCTATGATCTTACCTTACTAAGAAAAAAATTCATGGTGAAAAATACCCACTAGTTTATTTATGAAGAATTTCGTTGTACGGTCGGGAAGTTTTGTTCCGGTTGACCCCGCTGTTCCTATACACCCCATTTTACGGTACTTAGTTTTTTCAATTCGTGTAATATGGATACAGCGACAGCAGTAAAAATCCTTTAAAATGAACCACGGACGTTAAAATTTTTTTACACACGGGTTTTAAAGTTAAAAATGTTCGCCACATTATAAAAGGCAATCGTATTAGAAAATGAATATGCCTAGCTGAAAAAATGCGTTACTAACATAAATAACTGAAAACTTTATCGATGAGGAATGAAACAAGAAAAAACAGAAAAGTAGGAAGCAAAAAATAAATAAAATAACTCTTGACAGATCTGATCGTTTTCTTAGGTTCAGAACCCTTATCTATACAAGAAAAATAAAAATGTTAACGGAAAGAAAAGACTAAAAAGGAAGGACAGATGCATAGGGTGGGGGTGGTTTTTGTCCGGCCGCACCCAAGCGTTGTGGATTCATTTGACTGAGCACCGGATAACATGGCCATCGGATATTGACAAAGCGCTGTGCCAAGCCAATGTTATCTAACGATACATTTTTGCATAGCTGTCTTGCAAACTTTTTTTCTTTTTGATCCAGAAAGGAAAATAATGTATTAAATTAAGCCCTGACATTTTGAACACAAATGAATGCTTTCTGAAATATTATCTAAACTTTTCGTTTGCGTCGAAATATGGGGAAAAATAACTTAAATAAATCCAAAATAGTTAGGGCCCTGCTCCACATTGGCGTAAAGCAGAAAAATAAAGCAGAAACGTAAAATGGATTACATAGTGTTCCCATTGAAAGACCCGGATTTTAGGTTTCTGCCTTCGGTTTCGGTCGCGTTTTACGCTGATGTGGAGCAGGGCTATTAAAGAGTTTCAATCGTTTAAGGAAGATTTGAACGTCACTTGTTAATTTTACAAATTTTCTTTTGTTCCTGCATATTTAGGCGATTTTTACTTCCTTTTACGTAGTAAAGGAAGTATTGTGATCGCGAAAAAAAAATCACTCAAATTTGAGTCTAAATTTTGATTTTGCTCACCCCCGAATGAAAATTCCTTAGTTTTTTTGACCTGTCAGCACGTGTATATGTACCTAGCAACATATAAGCAGCCGAAAAATTTTTTTCAACCACCCCCGAGTTAATTACGACGAGTTTTCTCGTGACGTCTGTATGTACGTGTGTGCGTATGTGGGTCGCATAACTCAAAAACTATATGCCGTAGAAGCTTCTAGCTTGGTATGTAGGCTCTGAGGATGGTCTAGTTGTGCACCTCCCCTTGTGGTTGCATTTGAATGTTCCCAAGGGGGTGTTTTACCCCTTTTTTGGGGTAAATCAGTGTTAATTTCAATGCAGACTCAAGTGATATGAATTGGCGCGACCACTTGGCGATATGTCGCCAAGCTTTTGGTCGCCGTTTGACGCCAACTTGGCGACATATCGCCAAGTTGGCGACAAATTTGGCGAAAAAAATATTTTTCGAATTTGGATTCAACTTGGCGCTATTGGCGATATTTTGCGAAAAATTCACTGAATGATATTAAAATCAGCAATATTTAGAAAATTAACCATTGCAAAATATTTTTTGCATTGTTTCGTGGCAGATTAGGGGAGTAAATATTTGAATTGTTACCTTGCTCACTCCAAGCACTTTTTTTAACACTTAAGGCAACTACTAAGAAATTTACACGTAAAAGGAAGTAGTGTGGGGTCCATACCAGATTTTTTGTAATGTATTTACTTTTTTGTTATACAGAAGCCATCAGCTTCGACATACATGAGGACTGTGTAGTAAGTGCCTTGCATCCTGACAAGCACAGGACAGATTTACAACACAGATAGGATGAAATAACATCCATGGGCATGGCGGGACTCGAACCTTACTTACACTTGCTTTAACTTGCCTCTACCTCTAGGCCACCGTGGCCCCCTTATTTAGACGATGTCATGCAAAAATGAGTTAACCAACGAAATTTTCAAAAATGAATTATTCACATAGGTTGATAGACAGACTGACATACTATGGGATGAAAAAATGACTCAAGACAAGCTCTGTATTACTATGTCTTATATATATTACTATACCTATGTATTACTTCCTCTTCTTGCATTTTAAACAGTGGCTCGGTGGACAACGTTTTGAGACTCAAAAATGCCGTTGTCAACTGGTTCAACTCTCAGTCGTTAAGCTTCTATGCAGAGGGGTTGAAGAAGCTGATGCTGACGAAAATCGCTTAGAAATTAATTGCGATTATGTAGAAAAGTAAATTAAGTTTGTATTTAACTAAATATGACGATAAAGAGTAATTTTTTTTATATGACCAAACGGCGCTCAGTTTATGAAAGCGTCTCGTATTTTGAAACATAAAACATTTCTAATCAGTTTTAAAGTCGTCGCTACTTAGCATTAATTTGTGATATAGTCATGTACTTCTTTACAGATCTTAAAAATGAGATGTGTTTCAGCCAGAAATTCAAAGTAATTACCAGGCAACATTTTAGTTTTGAAAGAAAAGTCATTTCGGTGGAAAAAATGAAAACGTTTTTATCAAAGGGAAAAAAAAGACGACACGTAAAAATTGCTTTTTTCCCGCTCTTTTTTCTATTGATACAGGAAATGTCAGTTTGATTGATGAGCTTAGATATTTGTTGATTGTATATGAGAGAAAAGTAGAAGTAGTAGTGTTTTTTTCCTAAATCTCATTTATATTAAAGTAATAAAAATGAAAAAGAAAAGCTATCCTTCCTTAATTAGAATTTGAAGCAAATTTGGGACATTGGTGCAACAAAATTAATGCAATTTCTGTAGCTCTTTCCCAAACCTTCAAGTGGTATTTTTTATAGTTCTTTACTTGACTCGCAATTTACTTTATTGCATAAGAAAAGAAGGAAGAATTTAGTTTCCTATGCAACTACATATAGACTTAACTTGACGCTATACATAAGAAGTAGAAAAAACATAGGAAAGCCATGGACGTGGAAATTTATAAAGGAAAGTTATTCTGATACTTTTTAGACATTACAAGTAAATTATTGTAGACACGCATTGAATGTTGTTATTAAAATTTATACATTAATTAAAATCAAACAGTATTGGAAATTGTGCAAGAACTTAAAGAGGCTAAAAAATATGCTGTTAGAACTCGTAAACTGCAATAACAGGCATTCTACAACTGACTTTTCCAGCTTTGAAATTTATAAATATTTTTATTGCTGTATTTAGTTTGAAATCTCAGGGTTAAAATCTTTGGCGTAATAATAAATTTCGAAACATTCAATTAATATCATCGATAATCAATTTGATAGTCAAATGAAATATAAAATGTAAATTAACGGGGGGTCGAATCTTTGGCATAATAATAAATTTCAAAATATTAAATTAATATCATTGAAAATCAATTTGATAGTCAAATGAAATATGAAATGTAAATTAACGCTTGTTGAAGGATTTTTAGAGATTAAGTGCTTTTTTCAGAGAAAAAAAAGTTAGTAATTTTAACTTTCTTTGGTTTAATCTCTTCATGACCATAGACTTTGAAGCATAATACACAGTCCAGTCCCATTAATGTGACCACCACGTACTTTCGATGCTGACATTAAATCTGTACCTCAGAACCAGACTAACGTAAGTCCATTTTCGTCATTTTTCAGTAGAGGGGAAAAACGATGTATTCGACACTCGTTTTTCCCCTCTATCGAAAAATGACGAAAATGGACTTACGTTAGTCTGGTTCTGAGGTACAGAAATAACCAATCAAAGAAGGCAAGTGGCAGCACAGTGCGTTGTGGATACATAAAAGGTGTGTTAGGGCTTCGGAAAATATTTCAATCACTGACATTATGCAAAAACAAAGCGATTTATCAGACGTCCAAAAGGGCATGATCATTGACTTTCTGGTCAAGGGCAAAAGCATTTCCCAAAACAGCTGCGTTTGTGAACTGCTCGCGTGCCGTCGTGGTAAAAGTGTTCCATTCATGGCAAAATAGCACTGTTCAAAATCAACGACAGGGCAAATGTCGTGCACCACGGGCCATATATGACAGAGGCGAACGACGGCTGCGGAGATGCATTCGGGCAAATAAACATGCTACCGCTGAGCAACTGGCCACCCAGATGAACCAAGGGGCTACCAACAGTGTCTTCTAAACGACTGCTCAGTGATAGTTGCTACGTCTGGGCCTCCGAAGCAAAAGCCTGGTTCGTACACCTATGCTGACTGCTGTTCATCGACAGCGAAGGCTGGAATTTGCGCGGCAGAACCGCAGCTGGATGTCCACTGAGCGGCAAGAGGTAGAATTTTCTGATGAATCACGTTTTATGCTCCATCGGACAGATGGACGTTGGCACATAAGGCGTGAAATCTCTAAAAGCAAACACCCTTCAACCATTGCTGGAACGGTCCAAGCTGGAGGTGGGAGTATCAGGTCCGGGGAATGTTTTTCTAGCATTATCTGGGTTCACTCATCATTGTGGAAGACATTGTGGATCAAAACAAGTACGCATCTGTCCTTGCGGACCATGTCGTCCCGTATTTGCACATCGTTTTTCCTCATTGTGTTGGCATCTACTAGCAGGACAATGAGAAGTGCCATACAGCTGCCAGTGTACGTGAGGTGGTTCGAAGACCACCAAGATGAGTGTAACATTCTTCCCTGGCCAGCAGACTCACCTGACTCAAACCCAATCGAGAATCTGTGGGGCCATCTCTATCCGGTTATTAGCGCCATGGATCCTCACCTGCGTAATCTAGCACAGCTAACCACGGCATTGGAGTCGGCACAGTTCAATATCCCCGTGAACATCTTTAGAAACCTAATTGAATCTCTTCTTGCACGTCTCACAGCACTACGCTATGCAAAATTTGGTTATTCTGTCTTTTGACAGGTGGCCACATTAATGTGACTGGACTGTGTATTTACCTTTTTTATGCATAAAAATATTTTTTTTATGGTGACCTAAAGAAAAACATGTATATCAACTTTTGTGAAAATTGGTGTAGTTAGATTTTATGTAGATGAATGTTCCCTGTGTACCTATATGGTGCAAAAAATACGCAAACTTATAAATATTTTCCGAAGTTTAATATGTTCATTTTTTGACTCAGGAATATTTGCATACATTACCTGAATTAAATCTTCCATTAAAAAGTAATCTTTAATAGATATAGAGGAATAAGAGATTTGCGAATGCAAATGCATTTCATTTTGCATTATTAAAAAAAAATAATAATAATAAACTTTTTTGTTCATTTATAGTAAAATTCTGATGCATCAACTACATGTAAAAAATACTTTATGAACAATTTAGTAATCTATTTTTGAAAAAGTTAACTTAGGCAGTGGGTATCAAACATCTAGAATGAAAGGGGTACTTATTATTCTTAATCTAAGGCAATTTAAGGCTACATTGGACACAAAAAATGTTTTTCTTTCAATTATTGATCCATGTGTCTAAAACTTTGTGTGCTTTTATATTTACATCTAAAAGTATAAAACAATTGGAGTAAAAAACAATGAATATTTTTTTTTAGAAATTTAAAATTTAAATTTTTTTAAGCAAAATTACGAAATGTTCCATGCGTCACAATTATTTTTCAAACTTTAAAAAAATATTCATTGTTTTTTAAACCATTTTTTTATGCTTTCAGATGTAGCATATATACAAACACACTAAGATTTAGACATATAGATCAATATATGAAAGAAAAACATTTTTCGTGTCCACTGTAGCCTTAATACTAATCCAACTTAAAATGTACCCTTTCATTCTTGATGTGCGATGTGTTCTCTGGTCCTTAAATTGTTAAAACTTAAAAAGCATCAATTTATGCAAAACTGCTTTTGACTACTTCATAAAGTAACCTTTCCATTTTCAAAATTAATATTACACAGTTGTTAAGGCTGCTTTCAATATAGATCCACTAACTAAAAATAAATATTTCTTTGAACATACATCGAGGGAGAAAATTTTAATCTCATTAGCTGCTTTGATAGCTTCCCGTGGAAATACGAGTTTTGGTAATTAAAATGGATGCGTATATAGGCACTCAAACCCATTTTTAATTTCATTAATTGTTTCAAGGATGTGAAGTTCGCAATTGCATTTCATGTCCTGTTTTTAATTAGCGGTATAATGCTTTTGTTTCGTTATAATATATTTCGATACTTCGAAAAATTAAATTAACCCTAACAACAACGGATCAATGCATACTTAGGAGCTTCGCGATGCATTTTATGCAAAATGATTAAATGTGCTGTGTCTACATTTAATTCATTTGTGTGACACGTGAAATTGCTGAAATGTATTGGATCATTATTAGAATTTAAAAATAAGATTTTTATTCACATCACGCGGTTTGAAATAAATAGAATATATTTATTGCCTATTTAATCTCTGAAAGAATATTTGATATAATAAAATAATATTACTTAAATAGTGTTTTCGTGATTATATCGTTCTAAAAAAAGAAAGGGGAGAAAGAACAAAAAAAGGAAAATGAAATTAAAGAAGGATCATCTTTATAGTATTTAAAACAACAGTCGGCAACCTAAACTGACTGAAGATCTACTTTCCAGTTTGATGTAAACACAAGATCGACTGAGGGGGAGGGGGTGACGTATGCGCTATAGTCTTAACCCATTTATGTCCAAGTTTTTTTTTACATTTTTTTTCAATTTTTATCTGCTTAAAACTCTTACGTGGAATGATTTACATACATTTTGGGCTCAAAATAGTTAGCCGTTGCCATATTTATTAAGTTATCTAACGTTCTGTTTATGGGATATTTCGCAGATATATGAGCAAAATACGACCTTACTTGACTTTACTTTTGCAAAGTAACATTACAGAAGGCATCTGTGATAAATTTTAAGCAAATCATTCTAAAATAGTTTGATTTTATGGAAAATAAGTTCGCAAAAAAGAAATTACTTTCTGTGGCTACCCATGCTTAACTGATTTGTCTGAAAATAGCTGTCAATAAATAAACTCTGATGTCCAAATAGTAGCTCTAACTCGCTTTCTTAAGAAGAAGGACTATTTAACTTTTGGAAAACAGCTTTAGTAAAATGATATACCCATTACAGGTTTTTGTATGCGGTAACTAACAAGCGTCCCGTTTTCAGGCTACTGGACATAACTGTACCTCAGAACCAGACTAACGTAAGTCCATTTTCGTCATTTTTCGGTAGAGGGGAAAAACAATTGTCGAATACATCGTTTTTCCCCTCTACTGAAAAATGACGAAAATGGACTTACGTTAGTCTGGTTCTGAGGTACAGATAAATGGGTTAAACGAACAAACGAATATGTTGCTTACACGGTTAAGTTGAGACTATTCTTCAAACTGCAGGTTAACTCTACTTTGATAGATATGAAGTAATTGCTTTAAATTGTTACAATTAGAGTTTTGTCAATCAACATCAACATATTTACAAACAAAACTTGTTATTGCTTGTTTTAAAATTGGTAAAAAAGTGACTATAAAAAGTTCCAGTGACTAAAAAAAGTTTGAAATTTTTTTCAAATATATTTTGGTCTAAATGAAAAATTTTAACATAATTTTGCTCCAGAAGTTACTCTTTATTAGTTCTACTTAGAAAGAAAATAAGGTTCAAAATGCTGCCTCGATCGATTTTAATAAGCTGGCTTGAGATTGACTGGTCGATCGCAATCGACCAGTTTTCTACCACTGAATTATCACAAATGCATTTTTAAAATAGTACTTTAAAACACATTTATGCCCAGTAGCCAAAAAACGGGACGCTTGTTAGTTACTGCATACAAAAACCTGTAATGGGTATATCATTTTACTAAAGCTGTTTTTCACAAGTTAAATAGTCCTTCTTCTTGAGAAAACCAGATAGAGCCCCTAGTTGGACATCAGAGTTTATTTATTGACAGCTATTTTCAGACGAATCAGTCAAGCAACGATCCAGCATGGGTAGCCACAGAAAGTAAGTTTTTTTTCCCAACTTATTTTTTATAAAATTAAACTATTTTAAAATGATTTGCTTAAAATTGTTTAAAGATACCTTCTGTAATGTTACTTTGTAAAAGTAAAGTCAAGTAAGGTCATATTTTGCGCACATATCTGCTAGTGTCCCATAAACAGGACGTTCAATAACTTAACAAATATGGCAACGGCGAACTATTTTAAGTCTAAAATGTATGTAAACCATTCCAAGTAAAAGTTTTAAGCAGATAAAATTGAAAAAAATTGTTAAAAAAAACTTGGACATAAATGGGTTAAGGCTAATACTGGTAACAAAATGTTATACTTGGAGCCTCTATATATAACCAGGCAGAACAACCCGACATTTTGGATCAAAGGAGAGAGAGAGAGTGAAACATAATGGCTCCAACGTTTTTCGCTTCAATTTCAGTTTTTTTTTTTTTTTGAAGAATGCTATAAAGTTTGTTAAAAAAGCTTCAAAAGCAACAAATTACGTAAGAGAACAACCACATTTTAAAATATTGCTTGAATAAACAAAACGAACAGATCATAAAATCGGAAACATTTCAAGTGACGAGATAAGAAAAGTTCTGGGTGATCCGTTCAAGTTTGATTATCTTGCAAATTAATTATGAAACTTTTATTACCCTTTAGTATTTATAACTATCTAGTTCTTAACATAGCTCTTTTATGTTCATGTTCTTATACTACGAGTTTAAATTTCTGAAAAAGGGACGATTTCGGCAAACTTTACAGCTTTACAAATTAATTTATTAACTGAACTAAAACTTAAACATTAGGGACATAACAAAATATAACTCTTCAGGTAAGTAATAAAGTATTTAATTGAAATAAAAATGGTTCTGAGAATTTATTTAACAAAGATTTCTTCTTTCGCTCTGCCGAGATTTAACTCCAGATATCCTGCTCCTCATCAATTAATTATAGTTTTTTTTCCCGATTTCTACTTAACTTTGAAAATTGAGGAGACAAGATCGAGCTTAATGGGAGTGGATCAGGAGCTGACGATTATTTTGCTCCAAACGAACGGATCCGTCGTCTGCCTACATATAGGGGCCTTAGTGATACTCAGCTTATTAAAAATTAGTTACTGAAGCATATTTTATGTGATCAAAATAGTGTAATAAAACTCAGTACAGTGGGTCCTAATTGACGCTTGAAATTAATGTATTTTTATTTTCCAGAGTAAACTAATAATTGCTAAAACGGATTAAGACAACTCATTAAGGCAGTACAAAAGGTGAAACAGTTTTAATCCCCATCATTTGTATTTGAATTATGCGAGCTATTTTAGTACAATGTAAGGTGTAGATGCGTTGGGTAAGGTATGGCAAACATTGCATTTAAAGCACTAAGTTTTTTTTTTCTGGAAAATGGAAACTATTTACTCATCTTGCTCAATGTGAAAGAGCAAGATTTATCAAAAAAATTTTGAAATTTATGTGCTAAGCACATTTACAAATAGAGATGTTATGCCCTTACTTATTTTTGCAATATATTTACAGTGATTTTTAGGTAAATATCCTCGCTAGAAATCTAGCAGCATAACATCCCAAATACTACACCTGAATATCAACAAGTTAACATATATTTTCGGTTGAAAATGCTTATCAAATTAAATTTGATTAATTTCAGAAAACAACATTTATTACTACACACTTTACTAGCAGTTGCAAGAAGTTCATCGTACTAAATTTATTACATAACAATGGAGTGCATTTTGAAATTTCCGTTGCAAATTTGTATCATATTATACATTATATTCTTATTACCAAAAAAACTAAATGATGTTTGAAAACTAAATGTATACTGCTTAAGAATGTTCTTATCAAAAGTTTGTCATTTCTCAAATGAATACGGATCACTCATCGGTACAACTTCATAAAAAACATAAAAATAACAGAAACTATTTACTTCTTTACAGAATGACTATTATCTGATGAATTGCCATCCAAATCAGATAAGCAGCGCTACATAAACAATATTAATAGAGCCTCAGTGAAACAAAAGATCCGTCAAAGATAAACACATTCCACATCGTACTCGATTTCAGTGACTCCTTTAACCACAGACAGGGAGCGCTTCGGGATGTCTTTCAAGAAATTGCCATCACGTAAAAAATGTTGCAAAAAAAATATATATTGCCAGAGATTTAATTAAAAAATAAGAGGTCTCCTATCCCTCTTCGGGGCAGGGTAAAGATTCTGGGCAGTAAGAGGTCGCTCGGGGCAATCTGTGCTGATCCGAGGAATGGGTAGGGTACTGGAACATGCTCATCCGTCACTGTCCAGTCGCGTTAAACATTTGCTGACGAATTTGCTTCAGAGAGCTGAGCCGGTTGCTTGTACATGAAGACAGGAACTTTCGGTGGATGACAAAGTTTGGACTGAACGAGATGAATCTTGCTGAACTAGATTGCATCAGGGAATACATGTTTGTAGTAGTTAGTTTGAGCCGTCAAGAAGATAAGAGAGTACATCTATTTCGAAGCCTTCTAGAAGTTTGATTATAGTTAGTTACATGCTTATATCTATTGTATGTCATTTGAGTAGAACTATGTTTACATTATGATTTATGCGAGGGAGTTTGAAAGGGAATTAAATATTCCTGTTTTACCATACATCAGCCTCGATTTTTTTACATCAGGCAAATATATTTTTTGTTTGATTTAATCTTATAATTTAAATAATAAAAACTGCTGTCTAAAAGAAAATATGCATTTTTTAACAGTAAAAGCTATTATATAATAATAGAAAAAAAAAACATTAAATTCCTTCTGTCGAAGTATTAGGTGTTACTTTAAAGAAAACTATAAGTATTAAAAAAAAACGTGCTTGTTCGGGGAACATTAAGTAATTTTTCGATATCAGGAATGGAAAAACAAAATGTAAAACTAAGGTTCATAAAATAAAAAAAAACTGTAAACAAAATATTTTTTTGAATCTGAAAAGTATAAATCAGAGTAAAAGAAATAAGTAAATTCAAAAAGAAGTAAGAATTTAAGACTGTATTTAATAAAGGAAGCAGATTATGATTTTTCCCTTTTTAGTTTTTATCTGTTGCCTTAAATAATAAAGTGAAAATTCTGAATGAATCAATTAATTTTTTATCATTAATCGTGTTAAATCTACTCAGCAAGCTATTTTAAATAAATTAGTTATTGCAATTAAAACGAAGTGTATAATCTGACTCAATTTTTTCTATTGGCTTTAATACTCCTCAAATATTTAGTGATTTTCTAGGTATGGTTTCACATAGGCGCTTATATTGTTCAAAAGATTCTCTTATTAGGAATAAAAATTTTGAAAAATAAAAATCACTCGCTCTATCATTTCCATTTAAAAACTCCTTTTTTTTTTATATGTTCTATGTCATAAACATTTCCTGATCTCCTCCTCTTGAAACATATACGCATGATAGGTCAGGGTTTATAAAAAAAACACACCCATTTCTCCGCCCACCCCCCTTATTTGCTCAAAATTAGTTAAAAACTCTTCATATTAGAGGGGTTGATATTAAAGTTAGGGAATGGCACATAATGTCCAAACATTTTCATCGGTTTCTGGTTCGAGAATGTACATTTAAAATTATCAGGGGGGAGGGGGGAATAATAAAAAATGGTATTCTAACTAAACATTATTTTAATTCAAATTAAACACGCATTTTTCTTGGTAATTATTTAGTTAGTAAATGATAAAAATTAGATGTATTTCAAAGTGAAAAATTAGTATTTTTGGAAATTTTTGTGTAAAAGTTACCCGTCAAATTATCCTTTAGAATTTAATTTTTTTTTCAATTTATTTTTATCATGGCAAGTTAAGTTTAATTAGTAAAACATCAAAACATGTTTCATTCATATTTAAGATCTTCAACCTATTTCCCTCTTTTAACTGCATTGTCCAGAAATATGAATACTCTGTTCAACCGGCGATTTAAATATCACAACAGGGGCACAGATCTCTTAATCGATAATTTGCTGAAGAATATAGAAGTGCATGTTGTCAAAACAGAATCACTCAATACGCTCGTCAGTAAGCAAGACATACAAAATACTAAAAAAGCATTGATTTTGAGCAGTATAGTTTCAAAAGTACGAATATGTAGTGTCGAAATAGGTGATTCTGCGATATACATATTTTCAGATTTTATCACTTGAAATTGCCTTTCTTTTTTAATGTTTATCTAGTCATTTATTTATTGTTGGTTTCCTACTTCGAATCGCAACAAATGTCCCAACTGCTGTTTTCATTTGTTCTGACTAGTTTTCCTTTCTTCTTCTAAGTTACTTAATTCTTTCTTTCAGTCAGTTCTTTAATTCAGTCACAGTTATTCCAACTGCGTTTTTTTTTTTTTTTTTTTTTAGTAAAATGTTTTTTTAAATGCCATTCGACAGTCAAGATTAAACAAAGATTACGTTCCGGCAACTTTTAACAAAAAAAAAAAAAAAAAACACTTTTAACTCAATTCTACTAAGACATTTAGAGATAACTTCTAAAACGACAGCGCTCAAGTGATTTGTTTGCTCCAAATTTTAAGTCCTGTATCTAAAGAGCTGCAACCCGGTGCAGGGAGTAGAATCTGAAGCTATGAAAAAAATATACCAGTATTGGCCAACAAAATATATTTTTGTCCCATCATGATAATCTGAGGCCACACTCATCTTTGATAACTTGGAACAAACTAACTGATCTTGCTCTTGAAGCTTTCAGGCATCCATCATATTGCCCGAACATCGTACCGTCTGATTATTATTTGTTACGGTCTCTGCAAAACTCTTTTGATCGTAAACAATTGGACTATTGAACAACCAATGAAAATCACTAAAAGTTTTTCATCGATAAACAACAAGTTTTACACCGATGGAATTATGAAGCGATTCAGAAAATTGTAAATGATCACAAATAATAGTGGCAATTATGTATTAGACTACAATTGATGTTCAATAAAAAATAAGCTCAAAAATTTACCAAAAACCCACGGAGACTTTCAAAATGACCCAATACCTCCAAGTTGCATTCAAGTGCTTTCATCTGTGTGTGTGTGTTTTTTTTAAAACAAAATACTTCTCATGCCATCCGACAATCAAGATTAAAAGAAGATTTTCCGTTCCAGCAACTTTCGACTTAGTATCTTTATTCGTATCACACAAGCCATCTTCAAACGCTGTCTACATATTAAGACAATCTTTTCAGAATGTACATAAAAGAAACTCCACTAAGACATTTAGAGATAACTTCTGAGTACACATCGCTCAAACTGTTTGTTTGTTTCAAGCTTTAAGTCCAGTAGCTAAGGGGCTGAAGGTGGTTGACGTCACCTGAGAATCGTCACTGCGTGAAAAAAAAAAAGAAAATTCCCTTGAAGAGACAGAGACGAATGGGGGCTAATTCCTTGTCTCCAAAATCATTCATCAAAACGAGCCGCCCTCTTTTTCGTGTCACTGTGTCGGGTCACACCGGTGGTCCTCTACATCACAGATTATAATCTGCGATCTCATTAGGCACTTAAGTACGGAGCACAGGTTTCCCTCGCGTTGAAATTAATGGTTAGTTAGAAAATACAAAGTGATACTTTGAGGCTTTTATCTGAGCATATGTTTAGTTTTTCTTGGTTGGTGTGGACGGTTTGATATGTTGTATGAGTCCGGTTTGACTGTCCTATGATTTCTGGTAGTAATTTGTTTTTTGTGTGATCAAGAGCACTAACGAATTTGGTATACTTTAAAATGAATTCTCGAGTTTTCTGTATTAAATTACTTAGGCAGGGATTCAAGTGAAACACGGACGATCGCAACTCACCAATGCAATCGCAAATTCCAAAATTTGGATTCAAGTGAAACGAATTCACTTGAATTCGACTTACAGTAGCGGTTGCAATATGCAAACGCCTCGAAGCGATTGCAATGGTGTTTCACTTGAATTCGGCCCTTATTTTATTTACAAGGCCTGCGCTAGTGCAGTAATTAAAATAAAAATTGGAGAAAGAGTAATTCAAAACATTTAAACGTAATCCCGAAAACTGCAAAGATCGAGTTAAGCCTTGGCTAAGTTCACCTTCTCATTAAAATGTCGAAGTAAATCTTTCCACGTTTGAACAAAAAGGCATCTGCAATTAAAACTTGATTTTTACAAACTTTGAGCGGCTATAAGTCATTTCCACATGATATTTCAACATTCCGTTCACGGCACCATAAGTAGTAATGTTCTAAAATCGGATTTTTTGTAATATTTCCAATGAAACCAAGATCAAGATGATACGATAATTCTTTCTCTAGATAGAGCCATTTTTGAGTCAAAAATTTAGATTTCGAATAAAGAAAGAACTATTAATCGAATTTTTCCAACATGGTCTAACAACCGTCCCTGCACTGACCTGCATCTGCTGTAAAAATTAGAACGAAATCGGTCGTGTAGTTTCTGAGTTCCGGACACAGATATTTCGGACTCCGGACACAGATATTTTGGAGTTTATGTTTTACATAAAAAAGATTAGTCACATTTGAATACTTTTGTATTGATTCTTGATAAATATGATTTTATGATTTTGTTTGAACTTTAGTAAAGGAAGCATTGTGATCACGAAAAAAATTTTACTCAAATTTCGGTCTAAATTTTGACTTTGCTCACCCCCAAATGAATGTCGCGTAGTTTTTTCGACCTATGAGCACGTACATATGTACCTAACAACATACAAACAGCCGAAACATCAATTTCGACCACCCCCCGAGTAAATTACGACGAGTTTTCTCGTGACGTCTGTGTGTACGTATGTGCGTATGTATGTCGTATAACTCAAAAACTCTATGCCGTAGAAGCTTCTAGCTTGGTATGTAGGCTCTGACGGGGGTCTAGTTGTGTCCCTCCCCTTGTGATTGAATTCGAATGTTTCCAAGGGGGTCTTTTACCCCTTTTTTGGGGTAAATCAATGTTAATTTCAATACAGACTCAAGTGATATGAATTGGCGCTACCACTTGGCGAAATGTCGCCAAGCTTTTGGTCGCCAAATGTTTGACGCCAACTTGACGACATATCGCCAAGTTAGCGACTAATTTGGCGAAAAAGTTATTTTTTGAATTTGGGTTCAACTTGGCGCTATTGGCGATATTTTGCGAAAAATTCACTGAATGATATTAAAATCAGCAATATTTAGAAAATTAACCATTGTAAAATATTTTTTGCATTGTTTCGTGGCAGATTAGGGGAGTAAATATTTGAATTGTTACCTTGCTCACTCCAAGCACTTTTTTTAACACTTAAGGCAACTACTAAGAAATTTACGCGTAAAAGGAAGTAGTGTGGAGTCCATACCAGATTTTTTTACACTATCTATTAATAATATTTACTCAATATGAATTTTATACTTCCCACTTTATATCAATACCAAAAATTTATTTCAAACGTTCAAATCTAGCACGCTTATAAGCTACGCTGTATTTTATGATGTCTCTTCTACCGGTTTACTAGAAAGATGAGTCGACTTCCAACGAAGGTGTTATTTCTTTTAAAAATAAAAATTTTATGCAATCTTCTTAAATTACAAAATTGAAAGGAAACCCGTGCATGAATTAAGACAGTCTTGTACACTGACGAAGAAAAGTACAACGCGTAAAATCGTATCAATACGTCTGAAAAACACATTACTAAGTAGCTCTGATAACTGGTTTAACTGCAATTTATTAATTAATTTACTTCTAATGTTGTATTGTTTTGTCTACAGTGTGGTTTACCAGTACTTTTTGATGGAATCTACGATTGAGGTTCAATTGCTCCTTAAAGGTATAATTTACGTTCATTTTGTGAACATGCGTACTTAACGCCAGTGCTATGTTTCAAAATTTACTAAGGCCTTTCTTATTTTAAACAACTGTTATGTTCTGATAATTACTACTTTAAAAATGTCCTTTATTTATGAAGTTCAAAGACAAATTACGCATAAATAAGACACGTGCTTGAACTTTAGCAACAAAAAGAATAAGGCGTTAAACCATATCATAACGCAAAAAGAAAGCATTATAGCTGTTATAGCTGGGTTACTTTACATTTAATAATACATTTGAATCCGATTATAAAATGTAATGTTTGCACAATGATTTACAAAAGCATTTTGACAGATTTTACAAGAGAGATTTAATTAATCATTAAATTCTAGTGGTAATATAAATTGTTTGCTATTGCTTGAGAAGATATTTTAATAGCATATAAAGTTGGGGCTCTATTGTTATTTAATATATAGTAGTCATGCAAACTGTATAAGTGAACAGGCATTGTGTTTTTTTATTCCGTTGGTTTTAGTATCATACATATGACTAATTTAGTTTTATTTTGATTATATAACTAATTATTTTAATCATGAATATTATTGTTTCGTATTTGAATAGAATTTAAATAAAGCAATAAAACATAGAAATAAGAGACATGTTCAACTCTTTTCAAAATTTTTATGTTGTAACATGACGACAAAAGAAAAAAGAAAACTAAAAAAGACAACCAACAAATGCTATCAAAAATTAGCTCACGCAGTTTGAATTCAATTATTAATTAATTTGTCCTTTTTATTAATAAGTATGCTGCGATAACATTTTTTTTTGCTCTATTGTACAACTCGGTTTTACTGCTTATTAATTTCGAATATGAAAGTCAAGCCGCGACTTGAGTTGTTCATCAATTGAATATTGCCCATCCAATAAATAACTACTAGGTGACCCGTGCGGAATTCCGCAAAAAAAAAAAAAAAAAAAAAAAAAAAACCCTCTAAACTTAAAATTTAATACGACAATTTTTATTGGCTTCATTTGCACAACATCGCTATCTACTGCCGTCGTTCTGACAACTTTTCAAAGAGATCAAAGACACGTTCACTTTTACAACTACTACAAAAGTGATACCCTATATTAAAATCAAATACCCAAGGCTACTACTAAACTAAATACTAACGTTATCGCAAAACTAACATAGTATTTTGAAACAATAAAAGTTACAATTAAGGTTTACCGAGATAAGCCTTGGCTTGAAATGTCGCATTTAAAATTGATTTGAACAACAATGTAACGATTTTAACAGTTGAGCAAAAAATTTAACTTTTTCAAACTTCAATCGCTTATAAGTCGCTTAAACGTGGATTTTCGAGATTCTCGTTACGCGGCGCTAGCGGAGAAACGTTCTAAAGAACGCATTTTTTTTAATCTTTCGAATGAAATCAAAATGGAGACGATACGACAATTATTTCGCTAGATAGAGTCAATTTTGTGCCTAAAAATTGAAGTTCGAATAAAAAACGAACCGGCACTTTTTAGAGGGTGGGTCTAATTTTCGTCAATAGCCCGCGGGATAAGCTTCAAAATCATAAATTTTCTTGCAATTCGATAAAGAAATGAGCGAGTTTCGACCGGGTATAGGATTCGGCTTAGAGAAATAATATATGGAGATAATTGCGTGTTTGACACATTTTTTCCCAAATACTACGCAAGTATATATCTGCACAGTTGTTTTTTAAATATCGTTATTTTTTTGAATTTTACTCATGATACAACTAAAGAAAAAAACAATTAGCATTTAGTATTTAAACCAATGCAAAAAGGCATGCTGCGAAGTAATAGTAAAATATTCGATTCGCTTTAAAAATACCACACCAGCAAGTGTCTCCTCTACATTACTCAGTTATGCCCCAGTTTCTTTTCCTCATAAAACAGCATAGGAAAACTTAAAGTTATGCAAATCAAGCAACAAAATGCCATAAATTGCACATTAATTAAATATTGCTCATAAGGTAAGAATTTGAACACTTCATAGATACCTATATTTTAGGCAATATTCTTAGGACAACGATTACAGAAGTGCATATCAGTAGCAATATTTTTTTTAAAAGTTCAGCAATGCTATAACTAGAATAAAACAATAGGTATTTAGCATTTCAAACATCACCAAAAGAAAGAAAAAAACATGCCTCAAAATAATCGAACGTATTTTTTTTCCTTCGAAAAATACAACATGAGCTCATACTCTTCGTATAATATTCAGTTACACGCTAGTATCTTCTACTTCTAAAGAAACACCAGCAAACTAAAAAATTATGCAAATCCAGCAACAAAATGTTTCCTTGCTGAAACTTTTACTCGCTGCCATTGCCTTCCGACTTCGGCAAAACACACGCACACAACATTGAAACACATTCATCAATGTCCCGAGAACGGATCTATGGCAGAAAAATAAAATCATTCTGTCGGAGGTCTCGGAAATAGAGGGATACGGGACTTCTTCGTCTTGCTCATTTTACATTCCGATCTGTGAATCTCTTTAACTCACACGAAGCGCGAATGGTTGCTAGCATGTTCATTCAACTGAATTGCTCATCAGTTAAATATTGCTCATAAGGTAAGAATTTGAACTCTTGATGTATGCCTATTTTAGGCAATATTCTTAGGACAACGATTACAGAAGTGCATATCAGTGGCAATATTTTTAAAAAATAGTTTAAAAATGCTATAATTAAAACGAAACACTAGGTATTTAGCATTTCAAAGCATTCCCAAAAGAAAAAGAACATGGCTGAAAATAATCGCTTGTATTTCTTTTCCTTTAAAAAATACAACATCAGCTCATACTCTTCGTATAATATTCGGTTACACGCCAGTATCTTTTACTCTAAAGAAACACGAACAAACTAAAAAGTTATGCAAATCCAGCGACAAAATGTTTCCTTGCTAAAACTTTTACTCGCTGCCATTGCCTTCCGACGTCGGCAAAACACACGCACACAACATTGAAGCAATATTTTATGCTAACAGAAAACAGCGCCGGCACATTCATCAATGTCCCGAGAACGGATCTATGGCAGAAAAATAAAATCACTCTGTCGGGAGGTCTCGGAAATAAAGGGATACGGGACTTCTTCGTCTTGCTCACTTTACATTCCGATCTGTGAATCTCTTGCACTCTCACGAAAAGGGGCGCTCCACTCTCGTTTTTCCACTCCCAGAGTTTCTGTTTCGGAATCTCGGAGAGAAATATTTTTCCCTTTATAAGCCGGTCATTGCATTCCAAGGCACATTCCGAGTTCGGTAGTTCCTTTTCTAATGGCATTATTTCCTACTCGCAGATATTGGCTACAAGAAAAGACACCTGTTCTGGAGATGGATGCTGGGAGCCGAGATTAGCTGCGGGAGATTTATTAGGGAGAACTTTTTTTTTCTTTCCCTTGGTTAATTGGGATGTTTCAAACTATTAACTACTTTTACGTTTTCTTTCTCTTTAAGGTGGTATTGTGATGTCCGTTATTCGAAATATATTGTTAGTATAAGTTTGATAACGAGGTGTTTTCTTTTTCATTTTTAAGCATTAAGTTATAAAAAAAGACTGAGCACCTACGTGTTCAGTAACATTTATAACAAGTTTTTTTTTTTTTTTTTGAATCGCAGGTCCTTATAATGAGTTTTAACCCTTTTTAAGGCGGTGGTAAATATTTTACCACTACGCTAGAACTTAAAACGCATTGGAAACGTACAAAAGTTTTATGTACAACGTGTAATGTTCCATTGTACGCTGCTCTATGTTTCATAATGTTTCATCAGCAAAACTAAAAATGTCTTCTGTTTTGTTTTTGTCCATTTGCATTGGATTTAGTGTTTCCATAACTCGTTTCATAGGTAATAAATATATTTTTAATTTTGAAATAACCAATAATGAATAGCTTTACAAAAATGCCCGCTTACTTGTGAAAATATTTTTATTATGAAATTATGTATAATTTTTTCTATTGAATAAGTAAGTAAAATGTGATTGGGTGTATTTTGCGGCAGTTAATATGTTACCACCCCTCTTAAAAACAATAGCCACAACAACAAAATTGAAAAAATTATCTTTTTGCTCATAAATAAGCTTTATTTCTCTAATTATTATGTAAAAGGTTAACTTTTAAAGAAAACTACTTGTGCCCGTTAAAGGGTTAAGACACTTTTTTTAAATGAAGCAAGCACGTTGTCACCATAAGCGTTTTTTTTATATTCTACATGAATAGAAATACAGAAACCGTAGCACACCCTTCATTTTTCAAATTCTATTTCATGGTTATTTTTACATAAACATTGCTTGATCCTGTTGTGGGTTCTGTCGCTTTTTTTGAACTCTTAATATCGATATAAATGTCCTAGAATATATAATTAAAGCTCTTCGTAGAATCTTAAACCACTTGTACTGCTAAATTAAAACAGGAAGAGAAAATGTTTATTTTAGCTTGGTAAGTTAGTATGAACAATATTTCTTAAAGGAGTTTCTTTTCTTTTTTTTTTTTTTTTTTGTGTGTGTTATTTTCTTAACATTTCATCAGACTACGAAAGTAAGGCATTTAATTTTCTTTTAACTCGGCGAAAAATAAAAATAACAATAACTTAGAGCCTGTTTTTCAAAAAATTATGGATAAAAAAATTCGAAATTTCGAATTACTGCTCTCAAGGGCAAATGCTTTGTAAGAGTCAACTATTTTGCTCCTATTAACTGTTCAAGACCAAAGAATATGGTCTATTATGATCTCCCATGTAATTTAAGCAAGGGTGGTATCTCATGAACGTAACTGCATCAAAAGGGAGAGCTAAAACACACTACACCAACTATTTGCAGCATAAACACAAAAATATCACAAAGAAACTTAACACAGCGAGCGAATATGTTACCATTTATACCTAATTGGAAATACAAACGATTTTCAAATGACTTGTTTTGACGATGACATGACAGCAGTCATCAACTTTGCAACCATCCAAAAACTGACTCTCTAAGAAAATTGTCATAAAGACATTTACATCCAGAGTAACAAAAATAGTAAAATCTCCACATATATTCCCCACTATTTGATTTCAGGAATTGCTTTGAAACAAGTGAAAGGCATTGTAACAAATAAATAAAAATTTCATATTTGTAAGAAAACCAGAACACAAAGCCGGAGGAAACTCTAAAAGAATGTCACATTTCAATTTAAATCTGACAGAGACCCTTCTTCGAGTGGTTCCTCGTCGCTTGCCTGCCCATTATTATTTCTTAGGTTCCTTTCATATTTTAATTTCACAGGGATGAAAGTCTTTTTGAAAAGGAACGTCAAATCTCCTCCCCACGAAATGACTGCCGAGCTGTCCTTTGTTGCCCAGAGCCTAAAACCGGAGATCACGAAGTCAAGTTCCTTTTTTAAAGGCATTTTTTTTCTCCTTTTATTCTCATCTCCTTTCCGCCTGGATGGACGGATGGACGCTTCCTGGATTATTCCTAGGCAACGTTTCACTGTCTAGCCACTGCTCTCAGATATTCAGTGGAGAAAGGGTCGGAATTTAAAGCCCCTGGAGTGTCGTTTACTTTTGTTCAAAATCGCGTTGTAAGCAACTAAAGGGGGAGGGGTGTGGTTTTATTTTGTCCATTGTGAAATTTTAAGCTGAGTCAAGTAAATGCTGTTGTGGCTATGTTTATTCAATAAATTATTCGTCCTCGGCTTAAATTTGTGCAAAAATTACTTTTTTTTTTTCGTCGGATGTTCTTAAGACAATCTATTTTCGTTATTGTGGGCTACTTAAAGGCCATAAGATCCGACAGGAGTTATTTAAGAGATAAATGCAACGTGGTAAAAGAAATACACAAAAGGTGCACAGGTAAAGTTATGTATTTCCGTTTTCACCAAACCATAAATAAGTGCCAAAATATGTGATGTTCCTCCATTGACTAGCAAATAGTTTTTCTGACCTTTTGTTTGGCTCGGATAACTAGATTTCCAATGGACGAAGGTTTAATATAAAAACTGTTTCTAACACAGATATGTATACAACGAGAAGCCGGTTCCATGGGCAACAGAGACCAACTAGTGTATGGGCAAGCGTTCGGAAAGAGCACGAGCGCAAACAACTTCTGCCGTAGTCTACAATGATACAAACGCTACTTTATGCAACTGCTTCTAGATTCGTGCGGTTAGCGGCTGCCAGTGGTTGCCTTTACGGGAAAGTGTATTTATTAGGTTATAGATAGTGTATTTATTATTGCCGCAAATGATATAGGCCACTTCCGCAAATCATTCTTCCCTGCGCAGTAGGGATAAACAAGCTGACACCACTACAACGTGTAAACGGATAGCCCCTATTCTATATGATCGAGTTTCGGCTATATTTGTTAATATAATTTTCTGTCCGTTCGTGAACGCCGTGCCCAGAACTCGCTAACCATTAGACTTAAAAAAGGGGTGATGGGTTGTGAGAGTGAACTTTCTGAAGTTTCCAATTTAAAACTTGCATTTGTTATCCTTTTGACATATTCAACTAAACGAGGTATTTGAAATTAGCATCGTTCTACGCTGTTTGATACGGCTCAAAATGCTGCTTATTATTCTTCCCCTTATTGTTATCTTACCTATCACCCCTATTTTGGGAAGATCAGAGAAGACCTGAAGCATGCGTAAATAGGCGGAAAGTTTTACATAATAAGGTCAGACAGTAAGGGTTGTCATATAGCAACGGGACGCGTAATTCATGATTCTACGCGAATTCCACCTTGGTCATTTCTTGGCGGCATCAATATTCAAACATCAGCAAAGCTCAGGACGTGGGCACGAAAAGTCAATGGCCAGTCCGTAGCTTTCTTACCATGTTTTGTAATGGCAATTTCTCAACCAAAAAGGAACCTGGAACCGGTCATCCTAAGGCCCCTATATAGACGAGCTGGCGCATCAAGATTAAGTTTCACCACTTTGGATCTAGCACGTGTTTGAGTTCTTGAGTGGTTGTCTTTTCTGGCAAGTAATCGCGTCTTGGTTATTTTTCACTGTGAGCAAGTATTAGCATCACGTGGATTTGACAAAGCTTAGCAATGCGTCAAAACTTTTTTATGGTAACCATACTCCGCAACAATGAAAAATTGAAAGTAAAAGTAAATGAATTGGATCCATAGTGGTGGAACTTAAGCTTGCGTCGGCCTGTCTATAAAGCGGCTCTAGGTCATCCTATGTGATATGGACTGTTTACGGCAAAAACTCGAGACCCAATCAACGTCAAAGGTACGACAACTTTAAAGCAATCCTTCTGTAGCACCACATTCCATTTTCCAACATTTGGTGTCAATGGACTTTTTAAAAAAGCTTGGAACATGCGTGTGCTTACCACATCAGCTAACGGAGGCTCAACGTTTACACAGTTAGATGTGCAAATCGCTACAGAAACGGGCGGTTGGTAACCCCATTCTTGTACTGTATAATTTTATTCAATTGTTTGCAACTTTTTTGGAGGCATAAAGCAGATAGGCATGCTACTGAATAACCACTTTTTTTGCTACACATCTCTTTGATCAACGAACACAAAAAACTAAGCAGTTTTTCTTCTCAATACTACCCGACAAAATAAACCACATCAGCTTTGATTGTTTACTCTAAACTGAAATGAAAGGAGAGAACACAGGTCTGATATTTTTAGCGCAATTAATGATTATACAGAAAATTTTCGCAGTTAGCATGGAGAAAATATTTTTAATTTGCTTTAGTTTAATTTTAAATTTCAAACAGATCAAAGTAAAACCCAGTGATTACATTTGTTAATAATTTATTGCTATCTAGGTGTTCCGTTTCATTGTTTTTGGGTTACATATTATTGAAATAAAAAAAAATACATAATCATTTTACGCATAGTAATGCTCATATTTCATATACTAAGCAACATTGCTTTTATTCTTCGCAATTAGTGAAGTAAAATGCTTTTTAGTAGTATATATTTTTTAATATAATAAATTTTAATGATATTGAGAACATCATTAAAAATATAGTATTATGTAGTGACGACATTTGTTTAAAGGGTTTGTCTTTTAATGAACCAACCCTTAAGAACATGTTCTTAATAACACTATGTAGATTGAAAGTTTTTTTTTTCTTTATTATTATTTTTCTGATAAGAAGGGGAGAAAAGGATAGAGTGAAGTAGTTCATGTGTAGTTTATCTTTTTTAAAAAGAAAAGGCTGAAAATTTGTTTTGAAAATTGCAATGAATATAGAAAGAACAATATATTTTATAATTGCATTGAAATCTTATTTTTTATTTCTGGCAATAAAATTTTACTTTCAAAAAATTTGGAAACAAATATTTATTCCTTGTGGCTCATTAAGAGAAACTACTTTCTAATGAGTTCTTCTTTTGCTTACTAAAACTGTAATAAAATAAGTAAATAAAAGAATCGATGAATTAATGAATAGATGATGAAACAATAAATCGATAAATAATTATATGAAACAAATGAATGAATAAAAGAGTGAATGAATAAGAAAATAAGCGAATGCATGAAAAAATGAAGGAATTATTAAATGAAGAAATTTAACTGAATCAATACATGAAAACGCAAGTGAGTTAGCAAGTAACTGATAAGTAAACTAAATGAATCCTTTCCCATTGCTCTCCACTTTGCATCGCATGCACGGCACTAATTGTACAAAATATGAAAAAAGGGTTAACATTAAATAAATTATCACCATGCCCAGTATTGGTTGGTCTCAATATTTAGAGTGTTCATAACTAGTATTTGTTTTTTTTTTTTTTTCAGAAAAAAATCCTAACTACAAAATATTGAAGCCAGGGCATCAATTTTTGAAGTCCCCTACTTATGTATGTTGCTGAGTAAAGAGGTTTTAGGATAGTTATAGTAATCACTAGTGTACATTTTCGCAAACCAGCATGAGGGAGATTCAGGCACATTTAATAAATTTAGTGTGGCATGAAAAATTATATCGTAAAATATATAGGAAATATCCCTCGTTTAATATAATTATGCAAAAAATTAACTTTTTAATTAAAAATTCAATTTAAATAACCGTTTAAAAATAATGCATTTTAAAATTATTGTATTGCTTTAATTAAAGATTTTTATGTAGCAGTTTATGGCCTTTACACAGCATAATATTTAGAACATAAAGCAATAAAACATTTCATGAAACATTCATTATTTTAGAAATTAACTGATCCCATATTACGTATCATTACTTAATTTTCCCCCATGAAACTTAATTCTCAACTTCTTTCTTACACAACTAAGTTTTATATGTAGGGTGTCCACTCCAATCGTGGACCAATAGCTAATTTCTAAACCGTTAGAGATAAGCATATAGTTTATTTAGGAAAAAATCTCCAAATTACGAAAGGAATTTTGGGTCTATTCAATGTTTTTCAAAAAATCAAATTTTGAAAGAGTTACGAAATTTAAATTTTTATACAGCCCCCCAGTCCTATCAATCATATTTAGTAAAACATTCTTGACACTGTAACGTTTAAAACTAAAAAAACACTATACAAACAAAAATTGCAATCATTTCTGAATCGTTTACTTGAATAAGAACCAACAAATGTAAGCGTTAGGACTATTCATTATCAAATTTTATTTACATGTACATTTTACTTGCATTCTGTAGGGCATGTTAATGACACAGATGAAAAACTCTTGCCTTGAAAGTTGAGCTTAACTTGCTATTAATCAAAAAGTAATTGAAGAACAGCGAAATTAATCATCAGCCAGGAATAACAAAGTTCGATGCTTCATTTTAGGTGTGTTGCCACATTTTGGAATAAAACATTTCAGAGAAAAATGTCTATATTTTTCAGCCATGTGGATGACTAATAATCGCTGGGACAAAGTTAAGATAAATTTTTAGAGGCTTTATTTTCACATTACTTTGCTTTTTTTTATGAATTACATCTTGCACATACACATTTGAAAATAAAAAAAATCACTATTTTTTTTTTAAATCTAGATTCCATAGATTGTGAAAATTACACCTATGGGACAGGACATGTGGATGACATTTCAATGTAATGTTTATTTTTAAATGAATTAATCCGCCATTAATTATTAATAATCATAATTAAAGAGCAAAAGATGCAAGAAAATATTCCCAATAGAGGTTTTTTTTTAAATTAAAAACAAAAAGAGTAATCAGTATGGAACACAAATTTGCCCATTTTTGTAGAATCACCCACAAATAAATCATTTATTTTTAGTTAAATACAAACTAATTTAAACGGAAATTTGCTTTATTAAACCCTTCAACGTTCAATATTAATTGCCATGTATATTAGTTCATCAAAGCAGTTTTTGTATACTCTCTTAATAAGGCTCCCACTAAAAATATCATCATTAAAATCACCCGTAACAGAGTTTCCCAGAGAGCAGAAGCAACGCATAAGCTGCAAACGAGCCGGGCCAGTAAATGAAAGCATAATCCTCTCTAGAATCAACAACCAAACTAAGAGAAAGAGGCGAACATTAAATAGAGTGCAGAGAGCAGACGAAACATCCCCGCAGATTACAGATAATGAGTACAGACTACGAGAATCCTAGTTGAGCAATATCTTTTGCCGAGATTTGTTAAAGATTAGCCATGTTGCTAACTCTTAATGCTTACATAATTGCAGCACAGAAGTAAGAAGAATGCATCCAGATATGCTGGGACATTGGCGCGTACTTCTTCTGATGGCATTTTGCTCTAAGTGCTCTTATGTTACTTAAAGGATTTCATATATATACACACGGCTTATTCCTCGAAAATGTAGTAATGAGATAAATTTGATTCTTTTGAGAAATGTAGTTAGGATTAATTGAATGAGTGAGAACGAGCTAAGGTTTTAAATATTAAATGCCACGGATAATTTGACTGAGTTATGAATTAGTTTGAAACGCGGAGTATTTTCAAATGCTTAATAATGCATGTGTGCTCGTTTTTTACAGTGTAGTTTAACCAGTGTATCAAGGTGTTTATAATATTATCAGGGCTTTCTTCAATCTGACGTTTTTAACATTTATGATAGACGCTAATTCGAGTTCTTGTTGGGGAAGTCCTAAATTCCTCTAAGGTTTCAATCACTGCCATGTGCACATTTTTATACATAAAGCTGAACATAGTTATAACATCTTTGTTATTTATTTTCAGTAAATTTACAATGAGAGTAAATTAAAATATTTATACTTCAATTGCGCACTCTTCTCTCTCATGTTAATTTACATTGCTTACACTACCATACCTAAAGTGTCAGTTAAAATGCGTTTTTTTTTTAAATATTATACTTTTTGAGGGGATTAAGTAAAAACACCATTTGGAATAGCGCAATTATTTTTAGAGAAACAAATATTTTTTTTTTCTTTTTAATGAAAATTGGAAAAAAAAAATCAAAACTATATTTACGTATTGTTTTAAAAATCCTTAAACACGTTGACTGATAAGCTACTAAAAAACCGTAGCATATAATTTGCTGAGCTGAAAACAGTGTAACTATCATACAGTTGATTTATTGGTTTCTTCTCAAAAGTCAAATATCCATATTGATGTCAGTGTACACAACACATAAATTAAAATATATACGAAAACGGCAACTATCACCTGCGATTCAACAGCTAAAATAACATTCTACAAATTATCTCGTCGTTGGACAATCAACATGCTAATGTGCATAAAACTTAGGATGGACATGCCAGAATCGTACTACATCAACCAGTTTAAAAGTAATATTTATTTTTTCTTCGTCAAGAATGAATATCTTTATTTGTGATACAGTTCGAAGAAATTAATAGCTGAGCTTTCTTTTTATTGATATCATTTTATCATACCGCCAAAGTATATCCGCATACTCCTTATGTCACATTGACTGATATTACAAATAGGTTTCCAAGTTATAATATTTGTACCTCATAACTAGAACGACGTAAGTCCAAAAATATCGATTTTCACTTTATTACTGCATTGTATGTGGAATCTTATTCAGTATCGACCCATGAGAACGTTATTCCATAAAAGAAATTCTATCACATTTATTAGCAGCGTTACAAGAACGCGAGTCCTTTCTTTTGCATACATCCGACAATCGTTCTCACCCTCCACTGAAAAGTTACGTAAATGGACTTAACGTTAGTCTGGTTCTGAGGCACAGATATATTCTCTTAACCCTTTAAGAGGTTTGCCCGTACAGTGTACGTGCTACCAGAAATTGGCCTCATCTGGTTTGCCCGTACGGCGTACGGGCATCGATATTTTCAGATTTCCTTTTCAGGTTTGCCCGAACTGTTCGGAAAATTGTAAACCTCAAAATTCACAGTAAGTGTGAGAGAAATTTTTGCATAATTTGTAAACCATTCTTTACTGCATGCAGAATGTACTTGGAAAAAGCAAATATTTCGGGATTTTGTGACCAAAAGTGTAAAATAAAAAATGTTGTAAAAGCATTGAAAACGAAAAATAAATTAAAAAATTCTTTATATTCTTATTCTGTTAAGTATGGTACTTAACTATATGCAATAAAAAAATATGCCTTTTTTGGAAGCATTTCTGGTAAAATAATTGACCGCTTAAAGGGTTAACCCTTTGTTTTCCTATTTCCAAACACATAGTTTTCTCTCGAAGCTGATTCACTTTGAAGATTGCTTCCCACAGCCAAACCGGGAAATCACGCCCGCACCGTCTATGCCCAATTCCAGTAATCAACTTGATGAATGCAAATGGTAACACTAACTCCTCCACGGTCCACCAAATACCACACGCGACAGAACCCCATTCTAACTGACCCCATTATCAACGTCCACACACACACACACACACACACGGTACTTCAAAACGTGTATCGAAAACTTCGAAATCCGAAATCAGAAAGCAATGTCCCAACTTAGTCTCCAACTTAGTCATCGAAAGAGGATCCCGAGAGTCTCTCGCACAGGGTGGATGATAAATTTTCCAACTCGTATTCGAACGGGTGATTAACGAGCCTTGGAATACCCTGGTGCTTCGACTCGTTGAAATGGCGCGCTCATCAGAAAGCTGTGGAATATTTATCAAATTGCAACTGGCCGCTCTCGTTGGTGGGTGGTTCGAAGACATCTCGGATTACTTCTTGGTGTCGATGAAGGGTTCCTTTCGAATGATAGAATTGGATTGAATACTTGCGTCGTTAGTTTGATTCTGAAATCATTAGACTGGTTTTGATTTATTTTGCGTCGAATTTGATACTTGATTTGAAATTTAAATCAATGATTCATACTGTCATTAAACCATGTCTTAGTGTCTAATTTTCAACGCTATTTTTTTAGTTGGTGTTCTCTGTAATGTATCCCTATGTAACGTGTAAATAAATGGTTTTTAAGACCGAAACTATAAATTTTATTTGCTATCAAATAATCAAATGAGATATTCTAATTTTCTTCTTTTGGAAAAATTTATGTACTTTGCTTGAACTAACTTCACGTTTTAATTTTCTTTTATAAATGTGAATGAAAAAATGATGGACAGTCCAATGAATTCACAAATGAGCAATTTCATTTGCAAAAATTCGTAACTTAAAAACATAACATTTAGCTCATGATAGTTAAAACATCTTGATTAATATTGTAATTAAGAGAAAATTTGCGAACTTTTACAGCTCTTCGCCTTTTTTGGGGGGGGGGGTGAAATAAGAAAAGAAAACATGAACTAACCTAGTGAATGAAAACTTTAACTAAGGAACGGTTACATAATTTCCTGGTGGTTTACTTTTTAAAAAGGTAGAGATGGAAAATGCTGCTTCCGATTTATCTTTAAAAAAATATTTATTTTTTTTTAATTAGGGGTTGTTCAATCACTGGGTACAACTCCCTGGTCATTTGACCCTACGCAACGCTTTCTTGCTTGGATGTTTTTCAGTCTTTTCCTGAAATAAATGAAATAATTTTAATAACTGCGTAACATTTAGGTAGTTAGCCTCATACCTTCATACCTTTCATTTAATTGAATATTCCGTTAAATTTGATTTGATCATTTTGCCAACCAGCTCTTTCCAAAATCATGTGATTTTGCTTCAATTGCATCTATGGAACATTCTGGAATTAAAATTGAACAAAGATTTGAATTATATTTTTGAACTTCCCATACACTGTAAAAAAATGAATGTTGATTTTACAGTAATTTTACAGTAATAACCTGTAAAACTGTTAATTTTACAGTAGTAAACAGTAAAATTGCTAGTTTATAGTTTATCAATGTGAATTATACAGTTTTAAGATGGAACCTCTGCTGCCAGTAGTACACTGTAGTTTTTATAGTATACTAGCGGTACCCGCACGGCTTTGCCCGTGGTATAAAAGTAAAAGGTCATTTGGTAATGATTTGACATCGCAGAAAGAATCTCAATTTTAGTTATAATTCAACTGTAGTTTCTTAAAAGTATGTTGTAGAAATAAGCCAAAAGAGAACAAAGGAACAACTTTGTTGCTTACAGAGACATGAAAAAGCAAACATCTTAAAAAATATGGTAGCATTTGTGAACTGTCATGCAATAATATGTTTGTCTGAGAAGGAAACATATTTAATCAGGTATTTATCATACACAAATAATTTTTTCTACTCTCGAAAACAAAAATGGGTGCGTAGCAACGTGCCTTAGAAAATTTCAATTATTGAAGGTTCTTGGCGCTATTTAAAAAGTCGCCAATTTGGTAGCTAATTTGGGATACCTTGGATAATTCTGAACCCCTATCCCTTCCATAAATAAAGAAACTTACGTATTATCACTTTTGTGAAAGAGATTTTGTCGCCAAATGTTGAGGTATTCTCTATGAAGCTGATTACTTTTTGGCAATCTGAAATCAATTTGAATATTATATTTGGCGCTAAATGTACACCATTCCGTAAGGCGTTAAAATAATTTCCAATATTGCGGTATATCACAGCAAATAGTATGGACATTAAAACGAACTATTGATTGGATGTTTGGCGAGAAAATATAGTAACACACTTTGATTGAAAACAGCAATAGATATAAAGAACAAAATAGTGTTC
This sequence comes from Uloborus plumipes, assembly GCA_038373865.1. NCBI lineage: Eukaryota > Metazoa > Arthropoda > Arachnida > Araneae > Uloboridae > Uloborus > Uloborus plumipes. Next base: position 64,049 of record JAXGGA010001798.1, read on the forward strand.
GTCTGGAAAATAATGCATGACATCTAAGCCTCTACATATCTAAAGGAGTTCCGAAACATGAAATTGAATCTCATTTGTTTTTAAAAAAAGATTAATCTGTTAATCAAATACCTTTTTTTTATCCTTTATACTTGAGATAGTTATTGGGAAAACTTCTATTATTGAGGGCTCTTGGCGCGATTTAAAAGATCGCCAAAATTACGGTAGCAAGCAATTCCAACTATCTGCCAGAGAGTTGAGTTGATACACTTAATACTCGATTGGATTGATGAAAGCCTTCGAAAATGGAGTTTTAAATTGAAATTACAAAGTCAGAATCAGGTCTAAAATTGAAATAAAAAAATAACTACCCATCGGATTTTGTTGAAACTGGTCTCTAACCCTTCCCAGTACCAAAAGGAACAAACGGTGAAAGTTTCAGCCAAATCTCCCGGGTAGTTTCTGACATCTTAGGGAACACACATACACATATACACATTTACCAACATTCATTTTTATATATATAGAAAAGAGCTAGTTTTATGGTAAAAACTGTAGCATTGTTTATTTTACAGTAATAAACTGTAAAATAGCTAGTTTCAGTTTATTACTGCGCTTTTTCAGTTTTAAACTGAAATCTCTGCTTTCAGTATTTCACTCTAAAAACAACAACTTATTTTTTGCAGTGTAGGCTTTGTGGGGAGTATGTTGGAAGTGGGTAAACATGGCAGGTGCCTCGGCCCTGCACAGCAATCGAACTCGGGGGCGGCTGTCGATAAATATGAAAACGTGCTGACATTCGGCTAAAAGTTTTATTCGGAGAATTGCGGCGAAGAATGTAAGCGGGGGAACAAGAATTCTACCGATTATGTGTCACGGAATGAACGAAATCGGATTCGGAGACAAATCTATGAAATTTAAAACTCCACGACAGGAGAGATGTCCCGGCATCTGTGGTTTTGAATGGTTTCCCTGAATAGTTTCCCTTCTTTGCTATTTTTCATTTACAAAGGATTGCGAGGGAAAACATGTACTGCCGTGTTTAAATTTCTCGGTTCTTTAATGTATTTTGGAAGACGCTTTGGCGACGTACGTATTAGGAGAAATATGATACAAATGTTTCTTTTTATTCGAGACCGCCGACGCACGGAAATTATGCAATGCAACGGGGGGAATTTTGTTTAAAGTTGAACAGATTGTCAATCTCCTCGCTCAAAAATGCGTCTCCGACAGAAGTAAATTTTAATGCATTTCGGTTTATGCATGAACATTTTTAAATATTTACCAGAAAGAGCAAATCGGCTTTAAATGTGTATTGGGATTGAAATTAGGGGCTCCGTTCCTTTGTTTGAACAGCGTACTTAAATGGCCTGAAGATTCACGAGAATACTTTGTGATTATGCATTAAAGGGTTGTGAATATTGCTTGTATGTTTACCTTCTTAGCAAGCAGATAAATAAAGTAGTTTAAAGAGTTCTTTGCTTTTAATGTTTGAAAGACATAAGCATAATCTTACACAATACGTGTTTGGAACTAAGTATTTTGTAAAGTTTACAAATACCTTTGTGCTATTGATGTAGTAGAGAAAATATCAACGTAAAATAGGCACAAATAAGCAGAGATACGTTGATATTTTCTCTACTAAGTATTTTGTATAATAATAAAAGGGTCTCGGTTTGTATGTCTAACTATAGTTTGATATCATTATAGATACATTTTGCTTCGGAAAGCAGTTGTATCGTGCCTTTTTAATATTTAGGTTCTTTTAAATGCTGACAAAAAGAAGTAAAAAAGGATATTTAGAAGACATATGCGATCCCAATAAGATAATATATATTATTTCTCAAAGTATTTTTTTCTTTTTTTTTATATTGTGGAATCCCATTATTTTTGTAATACTTGTTGAACTTCACGACCAGATATAATTTTAAAGATTATTTCACCCACTTTCCGCAAAAAAATCTCTAAGTGGTGCTGGGTATCCAAAAAAAAAAAAGAAGAAAAAAGGTGCAAACATAAAAGTATGGTTGCCAGTATCTGGAATCTGCACTAGATCCGAAAATGGTGATGAACCAATTTGCAGCCCCATTAGAGACGAATAGTAGGATGACATTGAGAAAAGTGGCAGATTAATACAAAGTCTTAATAGAGTCTTAAATTATTTTTCGAAGAGTTTTTTTTTTTATAATTGGTAATTGGGGACGAATAGTCATGATCGCTACCGTAACCAGAATTTACCGTCTGAAGTAGGGGGGGGGGCACAACAGTCCTTACAGGTATTATATATAAGCTACTGTATTAAGATTTCCAACAAGTTTAAAGGCTATGTAAGAAGGTTGACCTCTCCTTCGTTTCACAACTGGCAATTATGCTTATCCAGAAGCAGCAGCACAACCGGAAATTACATTCTAAGAAGTGGATATTTGATCGTAATCGCTTTGTATTTAAATTCATTATTGTATAAGGATAAGCAAATGTATGCTAAAACTGCAGATTTTAAAGGGGGTGACCCCCCCCCTCCCCCGAATCCGCCACTGTTTAAGCTTGACCAAAGAAAGATGGCGGGTGATCTTGAAGAAAAAAAAACGATCGCTTTATTTGATAATAAGTAGCGTCAAAGAGATCAAGCAAGCAATAAAAACTTTAATGAACAAATTTAGTAAAAGCATTATTTCTGTACATCAGAACTAGACTAACGTAAGTTCATTTTCGTAACTTTTAAGCAGAGGGCAAAAACTATTGCCGAATACGTGCAAGAGAAGGGACTCGTGCTCTTTAAAGACCGCTAACTTATTGTGAAGAAATTTATTTTATAGAATAATGTTCTCATGGGTGGATGCGGAATAAGATGCTAAATACAATAAAGCAATAAAGTGATAAGTGAAAATCGCCATTTTTGGACTTACGTCGTCTCTGGTTCTGAGGTACAATTTTTTTTTTTTTGTTGATCCTGCATGTTGTAAAATGAAGCATTCTGTTTCTACCTCAGGATCAAGCGCCATCGCTCCGTGGCCAAGCTATAACAAGTTTTAAAAACGATCACCCCAGTGTGCTGTGCAAACAACGTACAATCCAACTCAGTTTGATTTATGCTCCATTGCATGCAAAAACGACAGTGAAAGTGTTTTTACAGAATACATTACAAAAAATATCTTTTTAAAAATCTATTTGAACGGGTTCTTCTTGCGGCTTTGATCTTGTATTATGTATCGAAATTCCTCCCCAAGGTTTCCATATTTAAATCTCCATATTCTTTAAACATACACTTCCAAAATTCCGTCTGTTTTTTTAACCAAATACCGCTGCCTGACATGCCACAGAAAATGCGTATAAAATGACGGATAGCGAATTCGAAATAGATTGACTTCCCAGCACGTTTCATGTAAATGAAGATACACTGCACATTCTGTAACGTGAAATAACTATCGAAAGAAGGGACTTCCAGATATAAATGTAAATATTTTCCCTACCTCGTGATCTGCGAGTCCCAGTCGAATCGCATGGGTTAAGAAAGAATATTCGATGATTTGTATAGATTAATGGAACCAAGATGTCTCCCGCGTCGTGGCTGTTCTGTCGTTCTTTTTGACGTTCTCCAGACATTCTATTTTAGTAAAATGAAAGCATATTTGAAATGCGTAATGTTTTAAAATAAATATTTGGGCAGTAGTAGCATTAGGGGCTATGAAAAGACAATCAAAATTGCAATGCTGAGATTTGCTTAGTAAGGAAAAAGAAAAGTTAAATTTTAAGTTATTTTTAATTTTTACTTTGTTGGCATTTATTTCATTTTGTGTGTTAAGAATAAATTAAGTTTTTTGTATCAGAAAGGTGGTTGATTATGCCAGGTTTTTTTAAAGCCTTTGTTGGTTACAAAACAATCGGTATCAAACATGTGAAATTGTTTAAGGAGAAAAGAAAGCTAAACTTCTAGAATTTTGAAACGTTTTGACAAAATAAACATTCGTACGAAATCAAATTTTTCAGAAATAAGACGAGTAATTGTTAAATTACATCACGGAATGTTCTTAAAAAGTAAGTGTGGCAGGACAAAGAGACAAAACTTTTAAGAATCAGAAAGCAAATAAAAGTAAAATATTTGTATTAACCTTTCTAGTTTCTCTAAATTAGATATATGCCCTGAAAATTTATAGCTTATTGTATAACTTGTTGAATTATATGTTAGTTGAATCTTACTGAGACATCGTAATTTTATTAGCGAAAAAAAAAGTAAACATTGTTTGAAAAGATTTTTTCTAAACACCACACACTTTAGTATTGTATTTGAGAGTGTATTTTATTACTGAATTGAGAATAAGCTTTTAAAAGGGTAAAAAAGAGAATTGTGGTACAACAATAAATATTGTTTTCTGAAATCTGAGCTTTACCACGATTTCATTTCTTTTATCTTAACTCTCTTTATCGCAAGGAAAGTACTTTTTCAAAACTTCCACTATAACTTCAATTCACGGTCCACCAAAGATGGCGGATATCGGTTGGACATCCACGCATTCCTGCCTGTTGCCAACACAAGAACAGAAGTATTTTTTACTCTGCTCCGCCAAGTTCTTCCTATTATTTTGCGTCCGCGGGCGACAGCATAAATATTTCATCTATTGGCAGAGGCGACACTGTTCCCCTACGACCCAAAATATTAGGCCTAGAATCAAAATATATACCCAACAGATGCCCCAGCGGATTTTTATTACCTCCCCTCTACTCCTTGGAGGTTTTTGATGGCCGAAGAGCACCGAAGGACGAAAAATGTCATCTCTCTGGAAAGTGGTTAAAGCCGTAGGACGTTATTAAAAATTCTTTTGTCGCTTTTTCTTTTTTCGAAATGGCGAGAAAATTGTTTTTACATTGCTTTGATTTTTCGATGCTATTGTTTAGGAATTTGCCGATAGAAGTATGTCTTTCAAATGCAAATTATATGCCAACTCATTCTGATAAGGAGTGTGAATAAGCTTTTCACGTTAAAATTGATCTGAAACTTTTAAGGCGATTATCAATTGTTTGTAATCTTTTGTTACTACATATGGATTAAAAACACGTTAGTTACTTTTATGCTATTATATTTATTACATATTTTATTAAAGCTCACATATTGGTCCGTACAATGTTCAACAGCTATTTTTAAATTGGATACATATTTAAAGTAGTTCAATATCATACATCACAAACTTATACACGATTTTTATACTATTACTGTTGATAAAAATATTTATAAGCGAAGAAAAACCGCACTCTTTTTTTAGATAATTCGATTTTTCTTATTAAAATAAATTGGGGCAAATGGCATACGTATTGTACAAAATAGGCTCATTGGAATGAGTTCAATATTATGGTTTACGATTAATAGAATGAATAGTAGAGAGTAAATATAGTAAAATATTAAGTAGAAAAATAAGTAGAAATATTAAAACAAACCACTGGAAAAAAAATTGTGTTTATGATCTTTTAAATATTTTAGGGGTAAACACCCATGATTCTATGTTCAATCAGTTCATTTTTATTCATTATTCATTTCTCTTATCCCTTGGTGCCACTAATAGCATGCGTAAACGTGGTCTGGGTAAAGGGCAGGTTTACGCAACAGACATTGACCTAAAAATTATATTTTTGACGCTTGAATTTTCAAACAGGGGTAAAACTGAATGCACAAACTTAAACTTTATTAACTGCTTTATAAGACCATAACGTCGAAAGTTTCCTAAAATGAAACATAAAAATTAGAAAAATCACTGGAAAAAATCCGCGTGAACGTGTCCTGGTATACCCTACCTTGCCTCATTGATTTCTTCTTATTGCGCAGTAAAGCAAATATAAATCTTTACAATTATTATAGCACCTCTTAAATTAGTGCATTTTATTACATAATATGTACACAGGTCACATAATATGTATACGTATTTAATTTTCTGGTCTTGTATTAAAACAGTCTTTTTTGATGAAAAACGTACAATGGCTATGCAAGTAATATAAAATTGAAAAAAGTACGTTTAAAATATTTATATTTATTGTATATATTTTGATTTATTTCTTAAAGCAAGTTACGCAGTTATTGTCTTACAGCTTTTGATAAACTTAAATTTAAAAAAAAACATAAGGTTTTATATAAATTATTAGAAAGAAAAACTTGGTTTCATTTGACTCAAAATCATTCATTTACATAAATATTTAAGTATCTTTTCCTGCTTGTATTGAATGTATTTTTAACTGTACAGTTACAAAAATACAAAAGAGAAAACTCATTTCGTACGTTTAATGAAAGTATGTAATTGCACAGTATTTATTCATACGATTCATGGCATATTTACATTTTTTATTTGATATAACTTTAATTAGAACAATCTTATTTCATTTCATAAGCCCTAATTTAAATAAATATGGAGATGGAGAACAATCAAGTTTACATATACTAGTAAAAAGAAATTTTAGCATAAACTTTCAGCTTCGTATTGCGAAGAAAGTTACACAACGCCAAAAAACAAAAAAAAAAAACTTATAGAAAAACAAAATCTTATTTAATGCTAGCGTCATATTACATTAGACATCTTCGAGCAACATCTTTTGCAAAGAAATTATATTGCTTTTGCACAAAAATTTACCCGGAGATAATAAGATTGAATATGCTGCATCACGAAAAGCTTTTAGTTTAAAGCCCTCTCATGAAATTATATTACTAGCCCACGTACCTCCAGGTGCATTACAATGTTCTGCTCCAAAGAATGGAAGCAAGAAAACGCTGAAGCATCCCAGACAAGACAGCGAAATAATACTTGGATCTAAATAGCGTCAGGATCGAAACTTTTACAAAATAAAAAAAATATCTTAGAGTAGAGAGCTCAGAAAAAAATGCTGCCCAAGTACATATTAATTGGAATTACCCCTCCAGGTTTGAGAAGTTATCAGGAACAAAATTTGACAATTTCTTTCCGTTTTCTTCAAGAAATTGAATTACCATTTGGAAAGAGGTTGTCAGGGTGCCCGGAGGAAAATGGCTTATTGCAAATGGTTCTCTTTTAGTTTCCAGCAAAACATGGTTGAGTAATAAAAGTGAAGGTAAAAGAAATGAAGAAAAAGGTAACTTTTTCGTTTAAAATTGCTTCACTAGGAAAATATAAATTGGTTCCTTAAAGAAAAAGATGCCAATCTTAAGACAAAGATGAAGTTAGTCACCATGCAATGTAGTCGGAGTATCATTTCCATTCTACAGACCTGGTTAGTCAGTTTCAAATTATAGGATAGTATTACCAGTAAGTGAACAACTGAGTTGCATTTTAGTATCCTGAATACAATCAATCCCATTTCAGCGAAGTCTGTTACAACAAAAATCTCGTTCTAGCGAAGACGTTAAATTGAAACTGCGTTAATGGTCCTTTGTACTTGGAAAAAAATGAGATTCAACTGTATTATCAAAAATCATTAACAATATTACAATGCTACATAATATATTGTTATTAGTAAAATGCATAACTTTTAAAGTTATGCTTCGGGTTCTTTTTGTTAGTCGAAAAAAAATGAAAGAGCACAACTCAGTAAATACATAAGATTAACCTTTGTAATAACTGTTTTTTTTTTTTTGAATTGTGCAGAAAGAAGTTACTACTGCCAATCCATCCTAGCAAATCATTTTTTTCCTTCATTTTTTCAACAAAGTGTGTACTTTTTTCGATATGTTCTGTCACTGATATGTCTATCTTTTATTATCAAGTTTTTATGAGGCACATATAAACACGGATATAGAAATAACATAGAAGGGACTACTATGACTGAACAATAACCTCTCTTAAATATGTATACATTATTTTAATTTCATGAAAGAAAAAAAAAACAACTTAAATTGGACTTATCCCCCTCATTGAAACAAGTCCTTGAAACTGCTACTGTTATCAACAATTTAAAAATTTTTAGTTTTGTATTTAATATCTGTTATGTTATACCTACCAATACAACATCATGAAATGTTCAAACTATTGTTTAAAAGCAACATACGTAAAGAGGTCAATAAACAAATGCTTGGCAGTTTAAAATATTCTGTGTTCGTGTAAATAACAAAATTGAAAATAATCGAATGCAGAAGATCTAACTCTAAATTGTCAGACACCTGAGAGTTTAAAAGACTCCAAAGGAAGTTTTCAAACCAAACTAAGAAACCTCAAATCAAGTTAATCAAGAAGTGAGCATTTTTTTAAGGAATAAAAAATAATTGGATATCTTGGATACGACAATTGTTAGAAATAAGCAGAAATCATTTTGACAGTTTCAAAAATACAGAAGAGGTAATTTCCTTTTCCTGGGATTTTGAAGTTTACTACAATTTACATTTTATAGCAGTTACTTAACCATTTAAGCCCCGAACAAACGACATAATGAGCACCAAAGTTTGTTGTTTTGTCATTGAGATGGAACTCTGGGCAAAAGAATCGGAAAATCGAACAGGTAACGAGAGGCAGGAAATCAGAAAAAGCTTCGGGGTATGACCTTGAAAAATCGATCACCGAATTGTAGATTTAAAGTATCGTGCAATCGTATTCTTCAGGAGTGAACGATGAATTTTAATGCGATGTATTATGTTATTAAAGAGTGAGCCAGTAAGTTGCGATGACAGAGAGAAGCGATATATAATTGGCAATTTCTTGAAGACGTTTGTAGTATACTTTATGAAAAGGAATGTAAAATGATTGATAGAGACAGTGCTGTAGTTTGGTTTATGTGAAATATTTGGTTTTCTATTGTAAAAAGATGCAGCTGTAAGTTAAATTGGCTTCAAACTAATTTTTTCTGCTCCCCCCCCCCTCCAGATTCCAAAGTCTCCTTGATGCAACATAATACTGCCGTGCTAAGCACAAAAGTGGTATCTGTACTTTTTAACAAAATTGAGTTATCGCCACCAGGCAGGGGCGGCATTTCAACATTTTGTTTGAGGGGGCGAGTTTGTTAAATACGAAGCACCTTAGCATAGAAACAAAGACATGTTAGTTAAAATAAAGATTTCTTAATTAACTCTATTGAACAATTTAAATTTTTCTGACCAAACTTTGAAATTATTTTGTAATTAGTTATCACATAAAATTTCGTGATTAGCATTAGTTTTAAACTTTTAGTCAAGTTTTAATCTGCGATGTTTTGGAGTCAAGAAGATTTTTTTCCTCATCGATTTCCAATGTCTTATGCGGTTTCCCAAACAGCTTAAGTTGAAAATCCTTTCTTGTCCCATTATACTTGTTTCAGAACATTTTTTTTTTCAAATTCCTCTGGAGATATAATCTTAAGAATATGTTTATGGATGAGTTTTATCAATTTTTGTTTAAATTGGCAATCTTTTTTATTTCTTTTTGCACGTGATCGTTGATTTGTGTTATACATAAACTGAATTTACCCATTTTTTAACATTCTGCGAAAAATATTTTGGGGGTGCGATCGCCCCCTCTTGCCCCCCTTATTTACCGCCCCTGCCACCAGGGGGCTCTTCGTGACGTATTACAAAATTATATGGTCATTTGAGAACGGGAAAGAGATTTTTTTTTTTTTTAAATTCGTAAAAAGTTTCACCTGAATCAAATACGTAGTGGCTCAAAACTTCAAAGAATTTTATCTCAGTTTGAGCTCGACTGTAGATAACACTTTTGAGCTTAGCACGGCAGAATAGCTCTTTTGACAATATTCATGAAGCCATTTCAATGTTTGTTTATTTAAAGAAATGTTGCTACGACGAATGTATGAAAGATTTTCTGAAAACATTGCTCATAAAAATGGTTTTTGGTAGCAATTTCTTTCAATACTTTTAGGCAGGGATTCAAGTGAAACAGGCAATCGCAAATTACAATCGCGACTGGAAATGAATTACATTAGAACGTTTCCTGATAAAAACATCGTGACGTCAGCGTGACGTTTGCCTATGAAAAGCGAGCTAGATAAAACGTCACAGCCTACTTGGCAAATAAGAGGAGATCGCTGAGTGCTTGTGAGCTCTTATTGGCTTCACCCGTAGTGACGTCATGCCAATTTAAGTTGATAATAATGTAATTCACTTCCAGTAGCGATTGCAATTCGAAGCGATCGCAGTGCTGTTTCACTTGAATCCCTGCCTTATTCTTTGAAAATTAGAGGTTATCTAAAAGCACTGTGCTGAGGAGAAACTATCGCCACGTGAAAAATGTTGCAACATTGTCTATGTTCAAAGTAGGAGAATTAAGGAATATTTCTTACTGTTAGTAAAATTATTTATCATAGTTTCTTAGTGAAGGTATACTTTAAATAATAATATTTGAAAAATATTTTTTCGGCCAAATGATTGGCAAAATGGCCGATGATGGCCGATTAATCGGTACCGACGATAAATTGGTGCATCCTATTAAGGATGATAAAATTTGATACGGTCATAGATTAATTTCTTATACATTCTTAAATGGTTTCAAGTCTGTCAATACTTTATCAAATCAAAGCCCCGAAAGTCGGAGATGGTTACGGAAAATGGAAGAATACAGCTGAGGCAATGCTTCAAAATTTACCACACAATAAGCGAACACGCTTTTTTAAAATTCCCACCCAAGAAGATTCTCGCATGATGTGACTGATTTGACTTACACTGCAGAAAGAGACCTGAATGAAAAAGAAAAAAAAAATATTTTGTCTATTTCACCCGTCTTTGTCAAGAGCAGAAAGGAAAACGTTTAAAAATAAACAATCTGGTAAATTGTGGATAATAGCAGGAACTTTAGCAGGATTTCGCACGTGAAAGCTGGTGTTTTGATTACAAGAGGCCTGCTGGGACACTTGTCACTTTGCTACAGGGAACTGCATGTGCAGTCTGGGATCCTGAAGGATCCACAAAAGAGAGCTGTGGAGCTTCTTGACAGTGGGGCCTTTATTTGAGGATGGTTTCCACCATGGGCTTTTGCTCTGGAATAAAAAAATTGTGGCGACAGATCCTTTAAAAGAATGTTATTCTGACCACCCAGAATTTTTTGACTGAATATGGTCGAACATGTGGTTTAATAAGTTAGCCGTAAACTGCGCATTGTTATCTCGTGAGATATTCAAGAAATAGTGAAGTGCTTTGTCTTAATTTTAAACGAACATATTACAGTGAACTCTCACTTATGCGCCGGCCCAAGGGACCGAAAGAAAAAGTCGCATAAGGGAGAGAGACGTATAATTGAATAAACCCATTCTAAGGACTAAAACGCAACATAGAGAATTAATAAGCATGTTTCTATAAAAAAGAGACATATTAAAACCGTTTGGCAATTTATGTAACGTAACTACAATGATAAAGAGATAACACAAATTGTAGCATACCTAATTACAAACTGTTCCCTTTAAAAAGATTCATAATAGGTAATTGTCCCTCTCTGAACTCTGGTTCATGCGGGAAAATAGGAAAGTGAGGAAAAATGCTTATTTTTTAAAGAAAATAAAGTTTTCTTTTTTTACATTTTAGAAAAAAATCGGCGCATAAGTGAAATATGTGTCTTTGGAGCTACGCATAAACGAATGATACTATAATTATTTTGCTATAGAATATGCTGGGCCACTCCAAATCGTCGTATAAGTGAAAAAGGAGCATAAATGAGGCGTCATATAAGTGAGAGTTCACTGTATTTATGTGTTTTTTTTATTTTGTAAAACAAAATTAACCACACAGTTTATCAAGAGTAGACCTTCATATTTAAAAGCTATTGAAAAGATAACAAAAACAATGATAAAAGACTTGCGAACGCAATTTGCATTATAAAAATGTACATTATAAATCTTTCTGGAGAACAAAATAAACCTAGCGATACTCAATTCCTAACAATATAATGCTACGAAATATTTCAAATACAAAGATAATTTGGGCCCGAACAACAGCTTAATTCATATAGTTCAAATTAGTTCAGCTCTTCCACAGTTTAGACAAGTTAGTGGGTTTTAAGCATGCTAGTGATTTTTCTTCGATACTCTATGGCGAATTTCATTATTTAAAGTGTTTTATTTTAATTCCCAAGTGTGAAGTATTTTATGTCTGCTGGCTTTAATTAAAGAAAAAAAAGAAAGAAGCGTGTGCAAATATGCAAACATCAATTTCATTTCGGAAAAAAATAAAATAAATGTGAATAAAACGTTGAAAATAAACATATTTAGACCTTTTTTTAAGAGTAGATGCTTGGACCATATAAACAAACTCGTAAGAAAGTTAAAATAGTTCGCAGTAAAAGCAGCTATTTACCTACAACGGAATTTTGAAAGCTACTCTCTTATTCGGATTCATTACTTTAGAAATCGATTAAGTGCAGTTTGTTACATGTTGAGAATTTACAAAGAAAATCTACAAAATTTATGATACCAAATTGTTGTCAAGTACAAAAAGGCGATAAATTCGTACATTAGTCATATCGTCGGCATCATGCTAAAATAACGAATGTGCAAAATCGCGTTTTACAAGTTCGATGGTTTCCCGTGCTACTACAAAAGGGCTACCTACTGGTAAAATGATAAATCTGTTAGATGGGCGTAAGCCATTGTCATTTTTACGAATTCACAGCTTTGCCCGATTAAGTTATGCTTTATTTACGAATATGATATTCAACAGTTTACACAGTTAAAAAAATAAAAGAATTTGATTTTTAAGGATTTAGTGCCTTATCTTGTGTTCACTAAAAGTTTTTCTTAGTAAAACAAAACTTTTTTTTAAAATCTTTTTATCCATTATTATTAATTTTTATGGCAATTTTGTACCTTAGATGTAAAGTATCAAAAATGAATGATCATGAAACTTCATTGCAAGCCATCGAATATTCTCTAAAATTTCATATTCGATACTTCACATTCAATTTAAGTGACTTTCGACCAAAAATGTCCATTTGGGTAAAGTAGCGAATGTTTAAAAAAAAAAAGGATTACTGATAATTTTACAAATAATTAAAATTCAAATTATACCTTTGAACGATATTTTTACACTTAAAAATATCTATAAAAATTTCAAAATTGAAAATAACCAAACGCGTCAGGTGGAAAAAAAAAATATATTCAGTGTTTTGGCTCTCATGAAAAGTGCCAATTTTCATATTCGTAATTTTAGCATGGTAGCCAACGATATACAAGCTGACAAAGTGTCCTTAGAAGCGACAGCAGAATCAATTTTGACACATAACTGGACGAGAATATTCCACCTGTCATCTTGACCCTAAAAGGTCTTCCTTTCACTAAGCCGACTGCCCGTTAACGATGAGTTAATAAATCCGCGTGCATCTTCCAGTTAATCACGTGTAACGACGGCGGACTTGTGTTTCTGGAGATACATTCCCCTTTCGAGTCATATGAATTTCACCTGTCAAGCAGGCTAAAGCCCTGGGATTAGTTATATTCAGGAGGTGGAAGCTTGTTTTCGGACGACGTGCAGGAGTAGTTGAATTTTTATTCTTGCACTTGCAGCACCCGTACGGCGATGCCCGTGAAATAAATGTAAAGGTATTCAATTGACCACCATTGACGTTAAAAAATATGATTTTCAAATGCAGCTCTACTCCACAAATTAAAAAAAAAAGGGCGGTTGTTACTCGTTCTCAATATTTGTTTTCGGTTTATTTCGAAACGTTTAAGAAATTTTTATGAGAAACAAAAAGGAATGAGTGTCGATAAACGTTTTTAAAATCTTTCTTTAAGCAATGTTTTATCACAAAAAGTTAAAAAGCGACAAGCGAGATATGTTACCATAGGCTTTCCATTGCACTAGCCAGGTAATTCTGATTTCTTTGTTAAATCAATGCTCATTATAAGTGGTTCGACTATTCCATAATACCCTCCGCTTATTATATACAGCTTTAGAAAAGTAGGGGCAAAATCAATGTTTATGTTTTATGACGTAATAAACATGGAAGGAGGTAATGCCGTTGACTGACTATGAAAAAAATAATCCAGAAATAATTTTATGTATCGGACCTACATTGAATTATGATTTTGTTTGAGCATTTACTAACACCAACCTCCCCTACGTAAGACTGCGGGGAGGAGGGGGCAAACTGAGTATTCAATCCAGAGGATAGTACTTTACTTCATCGCAACACCAGAATCACTATTAAGAAACATTCTCAAACACTTCCAGATCAAGCAATACACATTGCCGTCTTCACCAAACGACTTGCACTTCCTGGTCATTATGACCGGGAAAACAATGACCATCATTTTTTCTCTCTTTCTCTCTCAATGAATCTACATATTAATGTTTGCAAATCTTGCCGCCACGCGCCACCAGGGAACAATCCTCCCAACTGGAATTTTATTAAAAGCTCCACCGAATCACACGCTCCTGTCATTTCACCTGCTATAGCGTCGATAGCCTTAACTAAAGGTGGTGGTCGGGACACAGCGGGGGGGGGGGGGGGGCGTGTAATTAAAGCGGGCCATTCGTTACAATTAAAGCGCGTTCTCGAGGCTTCACGCAATTCATTAAACGGCATTGGGAAAGCGACAAAGAGCTTAATGCTCGACTCCAAGATTCCAATCTGGTAATGGTTCCTGGGGTGGGGGGATGCGCAACAAATTGAATTGTCTTCGTGGATCGGGGCTACTTTGTGGTACATGAATTCTGGTAGGGAAATAGAGGAAAGCATCTTTTGAATTTTTTTTTTCGAAATGCCTTTTTCAAAAACTTGAATTTCTGAAAATGTACAAATTGGAAATCAGTTTTGAAATGTAAGGTACACGAAAAAAAAACAATGCATTTGGTTTTAAAATTTGCAATGAAACATTTTTCGTTTTTGTAATACATTTGTACCTGCACTGCAGGTTGCAAAGAGGCGACTTTTTTAGTCAAAGCGAGCAAGCTCTATAAGTACCTTTGCAGAGTTGTTAAATTTGGCTATATTTGAATTTACTTTTTTATTTTAAATGGCTATAAAAAAAAGTAATTTAGTGGGAAAACTATTTTTTTGACCGTTTTATTTATTGACCGTGATAAGAAAAATCTAGGGCTAGAAAATGATCGTTGCAGGTATAATTTTCAATCTGCTTCTTACTAGGCGAACGTGCGGGACTTAAAGGTGGTATTTGTCAACTGTACGTTGCAATATAAAGAAAAGTTACTAAAATTTCCTATTTCCTGTATTAATCAGGTACATTGTGCAGGATGTTTATGAAGTCTTGCACTGATGTAATTATCTATTGAAAAAGGAAAAAAAAAAGTTTTCGCTTTGATCTAACTTATCAGTTTTTACCCTATTGGCATAATCTTAGTTAAAGGCATATAGAGGGGGGTAACATAAAAAAACTAAAAATGGTGCAAGAGAAAAAATAAACTCCCATGGACACGGGGGAAACGGTGAATTCTGTACCTCAGAACCAGACTAACGTAAGTCCATTTTCGTCACTTTTCAGTAGAGGGGAAAAACGATGTATTCGACAATCGTTTTTCCCCTCTACCGAAAAATGACGAAAATGGACTTACGTTAGTCTGGTTCTGAGGTACAGAATTAACACCCCCGAATCTTGAGGTTTGACACCAAGCACCGATTCTAATATGACAGTCTCTATCCATTTACGGACCTGAGTAAACCTTCACTGATCCAAACGGTAAATTCTGGGAGCACCAGTACATAACCATCGCACCTTTGAACTTCGTACAATTCTTCTCAGAACCATAAAAAGTGCACACGTTGAGGTGTACTGTAACTGTGTAAAGCATTTTTTTTTAGAAAAGGATCAAACTAAAAATCATTCTGTTTAAATTTAGCCTTTTATGTCCCAAATTAATTTAGCAAATGTTAAAAATCAGTAGAGTCTAAGGCCCCCTACGCCTTAGGGCCCTTAAAAAACCGTTTCCAAATGCAGGTACCATCTGTCGACTTCTCAGCGAAGTACAAGGAGTGGTACTTAAAAGCTTCAGCATATCTCCAGCCACATAGGATTCATAATACAGTGAACTTTCACTTATACGCCGACCCAAGGGACCATCAGAAAAAGGCGCATAAGTGAAAGAGACGTATAAGTGAACAAGCCTATTTAAAGGACTAAAACGCAAAATAGTTTCTTTTGAGAGAATGAATAAGAATGTTTCTATAGAAAAGGAACATATCACTACGGTTTGGCAATTACTGTAACGTAAATACAATGATAAAGAGATAACACAAATTGTAGCATACCTAATTACAAACTGTTCCCTTTAAAACGATGCATAATAGATAATTGTACCTCTCCAAACTCTAGCTCATGAGGAAAAAATGCCTTCCCTGAGCAGTAAAGGCGAAAGATTAAAGAGGAAAGTGAAGAAACATGCTTATTTTTTAATGAAAATAAATTAATTTTTTTACATTTTAATGAAAATTCGGGGAATAAGTGAAATATTTATCTTTAGAGCGACGCATAAACGAATGATTCTATCATCACTATGCCATGGAATGTGCTGGGACCATTCAAAATCGTCGTATAAGTGAAAAAGGCGCATAAACAAGGCGACGTATAAGTGAGAGTTCATTGTACTTAATTAATATAAGTTGGACTTCTAAATCCCGTCGAGGTATAAAGGGTTAAAGCAGATTTCTTTAAAGGAATGTTCTTTATCGTTACAAATCTTGATAAACACAGTGTGTCCCCCTTTGTAAACGCTCCCACTATGTGTATCTTTATTTTCCTTTAGTAAACACTTTTTCTCAATTAAGATAAACAAATAATCTAAAGCATTTTTATGCATTATGAATATATAAGCCGTCAATAAATGTACTGATCGACATAACTTGAATCGCAAATGGCAGGAATGCGTGAATAAAAGGCTATTTTTAGAACCCTTGATCCGAACTGAACACCTGGTATCGGTAAAATAAAATAAAGTAAAACGAAAACAATCAAAAAGAAAAAAAGTCAGTGTAGTACATCGTTAGTTTGCAATTAAATGCGAGGTAAAATAGTAAATGCATCAAATCGATATTTGTTTAGCTTACGATGTATATCTACAGATCAACAGCGAGATTTCAGAAATAAGTCTTTTAGTGAAAATTATTATTATTTTTTTATTTGTGCTTATATTTTTACAACTATTATTATTTTGAAAAACAACCAACTTTAATCGTTTGTTAATGAAGTAATAAGGGAGTTATTATGGTACAGGTGAAGAAATAAACTTGAAAAATTATATATTTGCTTGTATTGTTATACTAGCTGACTCGGCGAACTCTGTTCCGCCTTAAAGACAATAAATAAGCAAATTTTTGAACTAATTAAGTTTTTTATTATTAGAAAATACAAAAAAAAAGTACCTAAATTAATCATTCATTATTTATACATTTCAGTACATAGGTTGCTCTTCACTTAAGTACCTTGTGATACACAACATTTTTTGTTTTATTATCAGGCGCAAAAACAAACAACGCAGATGGTCTTCCGGCCCATGGGATTGACCATGGGAAAAACAGGGATGTTCTAGATTCAAACCACAAAATTTTAAGGATTGGCTTTGTGATTTGTTGACGGTCATGACAAATGCAAGACGGATCGGAAATTTAAGTCTTTTAAATTCAAATGGAATATCGGTTGAGATCATCGGAATGAGCAATCGTTTCCGACAGCTTATTACATATAAATTTCAAGAGAATAACGCGTTTGCTTATAATTTATTTCACAAAAAAGTCAAATAACACTCAACGCACAGCTAACTTACAACCTGTTTACGGCGCTCCAGAAGCTGCCAGAACGTGTGCTTTTTGTCGCTCAGCCATGGAGGTGTCAAAAAAGGCTTCGTAAAAAGGCGAAGTCAATAAGGCATTTTTTATATTTATGTAACTGACACACATAAATTATAGCCTATGTCCGTCTCTTGGCTCAAAGCTATCTACCCACCAATTTTTAGCCATATCGGTACAGCCGTTCTTGAGTTATAAATAGTGTAACTAACACGACTTTCTTTTATATATATAGATGAATACAATCAAATTCAAATAATGACATTTTAACAACCAATCAACAACATTTTGTATTGCGAACCATCCAAAAGCAAATTATTATACCACAAAGCTCTCTGTTGTAACTCCAGTTAAGCCACTTCCTAAGAACTATAGCGTCAAACATTTAGGTAGTGATATTGTAAAACTGAATCTGGCAACAGATAAGAATCGGGAAAATGTTTTGTTCTTTGGATAAAGTGGACTTGGAAAATATGTGGATGTAAAACAGTTACGAAAATATTGGCTGTAAGATTAAGTGTTTAAGTGTCCTTTCAAGTATTAATAAATGTTTTTATAAGAAAATAATAACCCCGGCTCCAGTTTCTACAAAATGTGGCGTCCGTGAGAGTGAGCAGAATCTAAAACGTTTGATATTTAACTGTGAAAAGTTCCGCCATTTAAGAACTGAAACGCAATGTCGGATCATATAAGCTAATGACTGTCCTTGAAAAATAACTCTCGCTGTTGTGATTTACGTTCAAGCGGCTATTTCATTAGTGGATTTTTTATACAGTACGCATATTTATATTGAACTAATAAGATGACTGATACGAAAGAGACTGAAGCTGAGATGGAAACAGCTGCAGTGACAAATTTACGAAAGGAAAGAACAAATCTAAGAAGATTATTTACTGCAGCTGAAAAACAGTTTTTCGCGCTTCACGAAAAAAAAGAAGTCGATAGTGTCTTAGTGCAGTTTCAGAAAGTTACAGAAAAGGCAGATCGCTTGTTTAAAGTTGATGAAGCACTGAAAGATTTCATAACGTTTTCCGATGCCGACTATGACGCAATGGAGTCATACAGAGATCGCTTTATAGAAGTAAGAATTTTATACGAAAGACATTATACGAAAGATGATCTAATTTCTAATACTTCGAGCAGAAAATCTGCTGAAAATTTAAAGCTGCCGAAGTTGAAACTTAAGGAATTCGATTTGTCTCCAAAAAATTGGGTTGCGTTCTGGGGACAATTTGGTCGAATAAATGAAGATGAAGATCTAAGAGAAGAAGACAAATTTCAATACCTTATAAATTCATTAAAAATTAAAACCAAAGCCAGAGACATTGTTGATAGTTACCCACCTTCAAAAGAAAACTACGAAAAAGCTGTAAATCATCTAAAATCTAGATTTGGAAGAGATGATAATTGAAGTATACGTGCGAAATCTTTTATCATTAGTAAACAGCAGGTCCAATATTAAATTATCAGAACTATACGACAAGCTTGGATCTTATTTACGAGTATTAGAGACATTAGGTGTAACTACGCAAAATTATGCAGCGATGTTGTTTCCAGTAGTGGAGTCCTGTCTACCAGTGGACACTCTCAAAGCGTGGGACAGGTACAGATTGAACCGCGATGAATCAACTTCGAAGAAACAAGAACAACTTCTGGAAGATTTGATGACCTTCTTGGGTCATGAAGTAGAAGGCGAAGAACATCGCGCACTCGCTCAGATGGGGTTCAATTCCGATGGCAATACAAAGAAGCAAGCCCAAGTTACGTTCTTGGAAGAGAAAAATCACGTTCCATCCGCATCAGCACTTATCTCCACATCACCAGATAAATCACTCTGCATTTTCTGCGAGGGGAAGCATAAGAGTAGTGACTGTATAAAAGCAAAAAATATGTCACTAAATGATTTGAAATCTACTGTCATGAAGAAAAACTCTTGTCTAGTATGTTTAAGATATGGACATTTTGCAAAGAAATGCAAAAGCTCCGTACGGTGCATTATTTGCAATCGAAGGCATTATGCGCTGCTGTGTCCAGATTTAAGCAAGCATCAAACAGCATCCAAAACTGAAGGGAATTCGAACTCTCTCATTTCGGTTGAAGGCATTACGAATGTAATATACTTAAAAACTCTAATTGTACGAGTATATAACAAAAATAGGGTAGAATATGTAAGAGCTCTTCTGGATGACGGATCTCACAGATCTTATATCGAAGAAAGTCTAGCTGTTGAGCTCGATCTATCGCCTTCAGGAGAGGAGTTAATTACGCAAGGACTGTTTGGTGGAGGAGTCACAGCGGAAGCTAAGCATAGGCGTTACGATGTACAAGTTAAAAGTGTGTTCAACAATTTTTCCTGTAAGATACCTGTTCTCGACCAGGCCGAAATTTGTACAACTTTGCCTAACGTTCAAGATCCTGCCTTAATTTCGGAACTAGCTTCTCGAGGCATTAAATTAAGTGATGTTGGAAAACAAGTGTACCCCATCAGAATGCTTTTGGGAGCTGATACGCTTGGTAGAATCATGACTGGTAGAATAGAAATACTTCCATCTGGAATAGCAGCAATAGAAACAAAATTTGGATGGTGCATTTTAGGATCAAGGAAAAGAAAAAATGTTATGAACATGGTATCCTTAACCTTACAGAACTCTCAACTTCCAAAACTCTGGGACTTGGAAACGCTAGGAATATCCGATCCCATTGAAAGAAAAAATTCGTTGCAGATTGAAGAAGACACCTTACTGCATTTTAAGGAAACAATTACTACAAATGATGAGGGTCGTTACGAAGTGTCTTTACCGTGGCTTTCAGGACATCCTTCTCTGTCGGACAATTACAATATCGCAGAATCGAGATTAAAAAGTGTTACGAAACGAATCAAAAGAGAGAAGGTTTTTGACTCATATTGCCAAGTTTTTCGTCAATGGGAAGAAGAGCATATCATTGAGACTGTTTCTACTTCTGATGCTCACACATTTGGCCATTACCTACCCCACAGACCAGTTCTTAAGCCAGATTCTAACACGACCAAAGTTAGACCGGTCTTTGACGCATCAGTAAAAAATCCCGGTTCAGCCTCTTTAAATGATTGCCTCAGTGTAGGTCCTAGTTTAATACAGAAAATTCCAGCATTGTTGACAAACTTCCGATACGGTGTCATTGGGGTTACGGCGGATATCAGGCAAGCATTTCTTCAGATCAGCATTCGTCCAGAGAATAGGAATGTTCTCAGATTTTTATGGTGGGAGGATGAGAGCTGTAGTAAGATAAAAATCTTCGAACACTGCCGAGTGGTGTTCGGTCTTACGAGTAGTCCATTTTTGCTCAATGCTACTCTTGGGTATCATTTAAGCTTGGAAAAATATCAAAACGAAGAACTGGATACAACAATCGAAAAACTGAAGAACGGGTTCTATGTCGATAACCTCATTACGAGTGTGAATACTGATGAAGAACTACGTCAACTGATCACACAGTCAAAAGAAATTATGAAAGAAGCTAAGTTTGATTTACGTTGTTGGGCCTATAATGGAATGGAAGAAGAAAATCAAAACATACTAGGCTTAAAATGGAACATACCGAAAGATGAGCTTTCATGCGTGAGTCCGAAAGTTTGTAGTGATCACGGTAAAATAACAAAGAGAAGTTTATTGGCCCTAGTGAACAGTATATACGACCCCATAGGTTTCACTTGTCCTGCTACACTATTGCCTAAAATGTTGTTGCAAGAAACGTGGCGGCGCAAAATTGACTGGGATGAAATTGTTCCTGAAGATATACAAAGAAAATACTTGAAATGGATCGAAGATATTGATCTTATTAAACAATGTAGTATTCCACGACGAATTTTCCGTGGGAATCCTGATTTAGCTTCTCTACATATTTTTACAGATGCATCTATTTGTGCATTCGCAGCGTGTGCGTTTTTGCGTTGCGAGGATGAAGAGGGAGTATCTGTACAGTTGGTGTCTGCAAAGGCAAGAGTAGCTCCCATGAACTCTCCAACAATTCCACGTCTTGAGTTGTTAGCTGCAGCGATTGGAGCTCGATTGTCAAATTCCATTTTAGAAGATCTCAAGATGCCATTAAAAACGTATTACTGGACAGATTCCATGGTTGTCCTCTGTTGGATTACGCGGAAAGAGCCGTGGAACACTTTTGTCGGAAATAGAGTAAAAGAAATACGAGATCTGACAGACATTAAAGCTTGGAGGCATGTGCCAGGCGATATGAACCCTTGTGATTTGCCATCCCGATCTTGTAACTGGAGGCAGCTCCTGCAAGCAAAGTGGTGGGAGGGACCACACTGGTTAAAACAGCCGCAAGAGCTTTGGCCCCAAGCAGAAATTCTCTATCCTGAAGAAGCTTTGTCAGAGTGCAAGAAAACTATAAGTGCTTCTGTTAACTTCACTATCAATGAAAAGTTCAGTGATAGACTTTTGTACTTTTCTCAGTATACGAAACTTTTACGTATGACTGCTTGGATCATAAGATTTTCCCATAACGCAAGTAAGAAATCCCCTAAGATTATCGGTGAACTTACAAACACAGAGCTTGATGTGGCAGAGAAGGCAATTATAAGTTTGATACAGCGTGAATGGCCATCTGATGTGAAAGAAAAATACTCAGAAACAATACAGTTTTTTGAGGATGATGGCATCCTAAGAGTTAAAACTAGACTCATACTAAGTGATGACGATGAGCAATTTCAGAAACCTATAGTACTTCCAGATCATGTTATCGTACGAAGAATGATAGAACATACTCATCAAGTTTTAAAGCACGGAGGAATGTTAGTGACATTGGCATTTTTACGACAACGCTTCTGGATCCCTAAGGGTCGAAAGGTGGTACGAGAAGTAATTCGTCAATGTCTTCAGTGTAGAAAGATCTCGACGAAACCTGTGATTCCTGAACCATCACCTTTGCCTCCAGACCGAATTCACAGAGTAGCAAGTTTCCAGGTCTCAGGAGTTGATCTGGCAGGCCCTGTGTTCCTTCGAAGTGGGCAAAAGGCATGGATTGTACTGTTCACATGTGCTGTCTACAGAGCGGTCCATTTTGAATTAGTCACATCTCTTTCAACTGAAAGTTTTATGCAAGCTTTACGACGCTTTTTTGCACGGAGAGGTCGTTCTTCAATCATGTACTCGGATAACGGCACTAACTTCACAGGAACTGCTCGGGCCCTCAAGGCGATTGATTGGTCTTCAGTTCAACGTGAATGTGCCATTGAAAAAATCCAGTGGCGCTTTAATCCACCTTCCGCACCTTGGTATGGCGGATGGTGGGAGCGAATGGTGCGAGTACTGAAGGAGCTCCTACGGAAAAGTTTGAAAAGAGCATGCGTGACTTACGAAGAGATGTTAACTCTCCTCTGTGATTGTGAGAAAACCATCAACAGTAGACCCCTTACGTATTTGTCTGATGACCCGAATGAATTACAACCGTTAACACCTGCACATTTCATTCAAGATCTCCGTGAAGGAGATACAGTGGATTTGGACGTGGTGGATTCTCGCCATCTTCTAAAACGTATACGATACGTCCAGTCATTAAGACAAAATTTACGGCAACGTTTTCTAAAGGAATATTTGGGAGAGTTAGTGCGGCATCCCAAAGTCCCTTCCAATGGAAGGAAAATATCCGTAGGCGAAATCGTTCTAGTGCAAGCTAACAATTCTAATAGAATAACTTGGCCACTAGCTAGAGTGATCGAGTTATACACAGGAAAGGACTCAGTTCAGCGAGTTGCTAAGTTACGTACTGCGAGTGGAGAAATTATTCGGCCCCTCCAGAGAATATACCCGTTAGAATTGACTTTCGATGAAACTGCTAAATTTCCAGGCTACTATAAGAAGATTACCGAGGAAGAGCGAGGGGACATAAGGGTTACGAAACCAGACTTGGTTGTTTCTAAAAGCCCCTCTCCAGTTCCAGTGATAGTTCAGAAGACTACATGTGGAAGAAACGTGAAGGCTCCAACTAGACTGAACTATTCAAAGTGATTAAGATCTGTGTTGCACAATCATGCAACACAAAGGTGGGAGTATGTTGTAACTCCAGTTAAGCCACTTCCTAAGAACTATAGCGTCAAACATTTAGGTAGTGATATTGTAAAACTGAATCTGGCAACAGATAAGAATCGGGAAAATGTTTTTGTTCTTTCGATAAAGTGGACCTGGAAAATAAGTGGATGTAAAACAGTTACGAAAATATTGGCTGTAAGATTAAGTGTTTAAGTGTCCTTTCAAGTATTAATAAATGTTTTTATAAGAAAATAATAACCCCGGCTCCAGTTTCTACACTCTCACCAACTTAAATCAGCTTGAACGTCTTCTAATGATAACAGTAAAAATAACGAATTTTTTACCCATCCAAACAGTGCAATAAGCATGCACGACATATAAAATAATGCACGCATATCTTCTTAACGAAGCATTTACTGATAACATGATGCTGACGACATATCAGATAGCATTTCATTACCAAATTTGCGTCAAACAAGCTCAGCTCATGTCAGTAATTAAAACATGCCATACGGAATAAGCAAACTTACATGAAATTTACCTACAATTGAAGTTCAAGTGGGCTTAAATACGCTTAACCAAAGCACCATTACGAAATTACCCAGCCGAAGAAAGTGCGAAAATTTTCTTGATGTGCAAAGTTAGGCCGGCCAACGTGCCGAAAATAGCATATGAGGCTTTCTTCGCCATTTGTGTACGCTTCATTTGGATTAACTTTATG
Source organism: Uloborus plumipes (assembly GCA_038373865.1). NCBI lineage: Eukaryota > Metazoa > Arthropoda > Arachnida > Araneae > Uloboridae > Uloborus > Uloborus plumipes. The sequence goes on from JAXGGA010001798.1 coordinate 88,438, forward strand.
TTTAATTAGCTACTTTCCCGCATTTTAATTAACTTTCTGTTTATAGAGCACAAAATGCTTTTCATATTCTAAGTCGTTGATTTCGAGGGGGATTTATATAAATGGTTGCAAACAGCTTTCGGCAGCGATGATGGCGGTTGGTTAAAGATGTAAATATGGAAAGGGGTTCTCAGTTTTAACTTGGGAGTAAATGGGAAGATTTATTGTGTTGACAGTTGTATTAGTGTGCTGGTTAAATTGCTCAAAAGTGCAAGTCTGAAGCGTACGATATTTAGTTTCCAAAAAGCTATTTATTTCATGATATGTTTAAACGTAATTGTTAGTTTTAATTAAGCTCATAATGTCATAATGAAGAATAAAGTACATGAATTAGCTTAAGTTTCTTACATAGAAGCTATGTACCATCAGTACAATTTGAAACACTAAATAAAATATTTAAGCTAAGCTGCTGCATGAAATTAATTCAAAAATTTTGAGTCATGGAAAAAATACTTGGAAAAATATTTTTTCCATGATTCAAAATTTTTTATAGGACTGCAATAAATATTTTAAAAATATTTATGTCAGTCCATGAATTGAAATAAACGAGTTGGCGGTATATTGCATGTTCCTGAATTAGCCCTTGCTTAGGGGTGGTTACTCACTGCTTTATATTTGTACTGTTTAAAAGTTTGGACAGATTTTTTTTTCGGAGCACTCAGGGTTCCCGATAGAGCACAAAATCACGTAATTTCAAAATAAATTTCACGCACAAAAATTTTTGATGCTGGACTTTATCGATCTAGGGACACGCATGCTAAATTTAAGCATTAAAAGCAAGCAAAAGGAAAAGATCGAGAAATAATTAATATGCAACTTTTAAAAAGCTGAAACGGAGAGTTTCAATCTCCAATTTTTCAAAAATAAATTCGCTCTATTGCACTATATTTTTAGTATATTTTTATTATTGCTGATTTCAGTCCACATTTGAAAACATTGAATAAAGCAAATTAGATGTTTAAAAGTTTTCTGTATGAGAAATAATTTCTGAATTTTATCAGAGTACGAAAAAAATTAATAAATAAAAATTAATGTTCAAATATCAGTGAATGAGCATCTACGTACAGAAATGGCAGTTTTAGTCGATTGCTTAGGAAGAGGTAATAAAGTAGTTTTTTATATGGAATTGAGTTCAGCTAATAAACAACCAAACATGACTTTAATTAACGTTCGACTTCCCTACATTTCAAATAAGTCTCATATCCTTTTATCTTCACTAGCCCTTTTCAGTTTTTTTAAATTTAATTTAATACGTGTATTTGTTCTTACAAGTAAAAATTTTCATTAAGTATGCCTTCTTGTGGAGTAGTTTTTTATTTTCAAAAATATTTCTGAGTAACAAATGTTTAATCAATAAAATTTAAACAGTTGAAAATATTGTACATTCACGTACAGCGCACATTCAATTATAACTCTTTTTCATACTGATTCAGGAACGCACATTTTACCAATTTTTGAGACTACGAATTTTAAATAACACTTTCGCATCTGGGAAAATACGAAGTAAGCAAAAACCGAGTCCAACAGCCAAATTAAAATTTTCTTATTGAAAAAAAACGAAATATCATCCTACATCTCTAATCGCGCAACAATTTTAACTGCGCTCATTAGAGCGGGAAAACTTCCGAATTCTGCCGTAAACGTCACTCATCAACGCACCCAGCAGCCAATCAGACTTCGACAAACGTATCCCGATCTCGCATTCAGTGCTCATCTTTCGCTGCGGTTCATCAGGTTTTAAATTTCTGGAACAATCACAAAGATTTGCTCCTCGAGGTCTTCACATTCTCCCCCTAAGCTCATTAAAGTGACAAATTATGGTGGAAATTAATTTGACGGTGGCACCTGAGGACCTCCCCCCCCCCCACTCATGAGCAAGGTGGAAGCCACTAATATCCTTGGGGTGTGGGATTAGAATGATGAGGAAATCCCAAACTGTCGGGAAGTTTGCTTTCTGAGACATTTTTTTGTGACTAAGATTTAAGGATTGAGGGTGAGAAGATGGATATGTAGATCCTCTTCAGGAATTCTGATGTTTTTCTCATCGGGGATAATAAAAATTTTAGTGGGAGAATTTCTGAAATTTTTTAACATTTTTTTTCCCTTTTCATTATGACCATTTTTGAATTCTAACAGTTTTGAAAAGCAGTAGTGTTTTTGTTGATTTAATTCCTGTTTATAGCTTTATGTCCCAAATTAAGTTATTAATGATTTTTTTATATATTTTCTTGGTTATTTCAGCTGAAAATACATTTAAAAACATATTTATCGAGTAAAAGAAAATTAAAAATTTTGGGGGTCTAAGGCCCCCTACGCCTTAGGGCCCCAGGAAAACTATTTCCGATTGCAGGTACCATCTGTCCGCCTTTCAGCCAAGTACAAGAAGTGGTACTTAACCCTTAGTTTGGCACATATCAAAAATTTAAAAATGTTGACAAAAAATTTTATTTTAGTTTTTTTTGGGGTAAAATGCATAAATATTACATAGTTAAAAAAATTTCATGGGAAAAAATGAAAAGAAAATCGGTTTTATAAATTGTGTATCCTGTATAGGATACACTGCCAAAGTAGCAAATAAGAATACATAAAACGTAGCTGACTCAATCACAATATCAACTACTTTGGCACCTTTGTAGATTTTATAAACAATAAAAATAATAAGCAAATAATAAAAAAAATAAAAGAGAACATACATGTAATCGACGTGACGCCATGTTGTTTTGGTAGAACACACTGATAACACTTATAAACTTAATACTGAACGCGTTGCTTTGTAAATAAGCACAGTAAAGACAGATGTCGAAAAAGAAGGTTTGAATAGCACTATAGGTTAAAAGCCAGCCCCCTAGAGGGCGCCTAATTCAAATTAAAAAATGTAGAAAGTGATGTATCTTGTAGGATACATTGCCAAACTAAGGGTTAAGAGCTTCAGCATGATTACACCCATTTTGGATTTATGATACAAAATTAGATCAGCGGATCAGTTAGATAAGCGGGACTCAGAGGTCCCGCTTATATAAGCGGGACTTCTGAGTCCCGTCGGGGCATAAAGGGTTAAGATAGTTTTGAAGTTTTCCCGTCAAATAGAACAAGCTTCCCAAAACTCACGACAAGCATTTTTTACACCTTTATTTTATCGCAACTTCATTAAATTACACTCTAAATTCTGCCATATATTGTGTAATAAACCTTGTGAAAGTAATAAGCTTTTTGAGCTTTTAATTATAAGCCACGTGAAACACACATGGTTTATTTAAGTTGATAAATGAAGATCAATCTTTTTTCAGTCCCTTTAAGTGGTGCCGTGGTAGCCCGATCGGAAAGGCGTCGGACTCGTGACCGGAGGGACCCGGGTTCGATCCCATCCGATCAAATATCCACCGTCTCGATTAATGGTGGCTGGGGAAGTTAAAAATGTCGTGGTCAGAAAGTCCTCCAAGTGAAACGATACCTCTGGGGGCGCTGGGCCAAGGGTTTGCTCGACCCTTGGTTCTGGTTCAAAAAGAACAGAGCGCTCTTCAGGGGCCTATCCCGGTTAAACCACGAGTTGTGGTAGGTACGGAGGACCCTGGAGTGTATGATGTGTGAAGTGAAGTCCCTTTAAGTGGAATGGGTTTTTCCATTTCTAAGTTAACACAGTTAAATTCATGCCTTATTAACTTGGAATCAATTTAGGGTCGTTAAAGCACATCAGCAGGATAAAACCACTAGTGGTTGACATCTTCACAAGTAGTTAACACTTAAAAGAAAACTCAAATCGACAAGAGAAGCACAGGGCTCAAAACGTAAACTAAGAAATGTAAGATCCCTAGCAGCATCATCTCATCGGCCGATGATCGGCCATTAATCGAAATCCGATGAAATTCTCATCGGCCGATGATCTAATATGTCTCATCAGAAAAACAGAATCCGAGCAGCAAAATCCGATGTGAATCCGATGAGATTTGGAGCAATTTACGAGCAGAACAGTCCCGTGCCAAGGAATTTCATCGGGAAACTTGATCGGAAGGATATCGTTTTCCGATGGAATATAGCTCGGCTTATTTGCATCGGGAAAGTTGATCGGAAGGATATCGCTTTCCGATTAAAAGTAGCTCAAGGTCCCGTGCTCGGATACCGATCGGAACGATGTCATCGTGCGTTACAGGATCAGTTTACGAGGAGTTTGCTGATCGGTCGAGCAAAATCCGATGAGTTGATGCTACTTGGGATGGAAGGTAAGAATTGCAAATTTAAACACCATTTTATAATGTTTGTACGATTTTATATTTTTCTTATAATTTATTTATTTATTTTTATGCGTCTATTGGTTCCGTTTCAATTTTTGGGAGCTTTAAATGATGTGAAAGAAAGTAGGTAGGTGTCATTTTATTATCTTAAACTTTTTATTTTAATGTTTAGTACTTTTCACGAAATTTCAATTGCTACTCTATATTAAAACATAATACAAAAAAAAAACCTTGTTTTTATTAAAAACTAATTGGATGAAATGCTTTGAAGAAATACACATTTTAAATAAGAATACGGAGGTAAATATTCCAAGTTTGAACAGGATGTAATTTTAAGTAGCTTATAAGTTCAAAAATCAGCTTTAGAGCAAAGTTTCATTTCATGAAAAAGTATTACATAACAGCATTCTCAAAAATATGTTTCCCGATCCTTTTATTCTTCAAATACCTAAACTTTCACAGGTTTCAGTTCAGAAATTATAACTTTTTAAAGGATAATCAAGTCACAGAATATTCTACTTCCGTTTAGGTAGTAAAGGAAGTATTCTAATCAGTTAATAAAATGTACCTTTTTACAAACAAACTAAAACTATAATATTCATCTCAGTAAGGATATATATATATATATATATATATATATATATATATATATATATATATATATATATATATATATATATATATATATATTATATATATATATATATATATATATATATCAGGCACGTGCCGTCAATTAATGCCTAGGGTAGGCAGATGCGTAGATTTGTGGAATAATATAGATCTTTAAAAACGCATAAAATGTAAAAAGTAGTAAAAAAATATGAATATGAAAGATGTTTACTTACAATACAAATAAAATACATATATGCAGGAATATTCGACTGCATATATGTATATAATTTATATATGTCATTTCCATATTGGATACAGTTTCAACTTAATCCTACGAAAAAGCGGGATATAAAAAAAACCTAAAACAGTTGAGAATTACTGCATTTGATAAAAAAAAAAACACGACAATGGAGTAGCAAACTGTAAGCATTCAACAGTACTGTACAAAAGACGATATCAAGACGTCTAGAGTCTAGACCATAGAAACGCCACAGACTCTACAGGCACAGTCCTACATCACGTAGTTAAGTTTCGGTGGAGAAAAGAGGAAACCGCAAAGGCACTTTTCGGACAGTCTTTCGTCGCCGCTTTTCGAGCATTAGGGGAGAAAAGTGCGGGGCACGTGCACTTCCTAATACTACGCACAGTATAGATACAGTGGTTGAAAAGCAGCGGTAGTCGGTGCTTTTTAAGGAAGAAAAATGAACATTTCCGGGATTTTTTCTGCTTTATTCGCTGTTTAATGCCTTAATATTTCCAAATCAGCGCATTACATGTCATTTAATGAAATTAAAAAATGGTATGTTTTCTTCATGGGTAGGCACTGCCTACCTTGCCTACGCAGACGGCACGTCTCTGATATATATATATATATATATATATATATATATATATATATTATATATATATATATATATATATATATATATTCGGAACAGCTAAAAAAATACAAAGAAAGTGTCTTAATCCGCAAAATGTTTTTCTACATTATTTTAATAGTAAAAGTATATTAATCAATTTACTGAATGCACCTTTGTATTTCATTTAACATTGCAAATGAACTAGTGTTATGAATTCATAAAACATTATGTTTTACTGAATTTTAAAAGTAGCGGAAGCATTGTAATAAATTCATAAAATCTTCCTTTTTAGATAATTTTACACGTTAAAGGAAGTGATTTTATCAATTCATAAAATCTACCTTTTTTAAATGATTGACTTATAGTTATAAAAAAATACGCTTTTAGAGAAGTTTTTCTTTACAAATATAAAAGTAATAAGCTTGATACTATTAGTAATACTAAAGGTGAAACTATATTTTCATGATGCTTTGATTTCCTCTGATTTCCAAAACTATTGAATATCCGTTAAGTTTACTTGCACTTATAACACATCAACATATAATACAGTTTAGCCTTTAGTATTGATAATAGTATTAACCCTCTCGGCACCCTGGACCTCATATGAAGCTCCTACTTTTGCACTCAATTTTGGAAGAAATAAACACTTAAATTAATTTTTTTTTCCGTCAGTGACTCCACCTATTCATGTAGATCACATATGAGGCTCTTAAGTGAAAAAAAAATCATTTTAAGTGTTTACTTCTTCCAAAATTGAGTTCAAAAGTAGGAGCCTCATATGAGGTCCAGGGTGCCGAGAGGGTTAAACATATTACTTATACAGTGAACTCTCATTATGCGCCTACTAAAGGACTAAAACGCAACATAGGTTCTAATAACAGAATGAATAAGGATGTTTCTTTAGACAAGGGTCTTATAACTACGGTTTGGCAATTACTGTAACGTAACTACAATGATAAAGATAAAACAAAAATTGCAGTATACCTAATTAACAAACTGTTTCCTTTAAAATGATTCATAATAAGTAATTGTCTCTCTCCGAACTCAAGTTCATGCCGAAAAAATGACATATCTGACCAATAAAGGGGAAATAATCAAGAGGAAAGTGAAGAAAAATGTTTAGTTTTTAAAGAAAATCAATATTTCTTTCTACATTTAGAGGAAAATTCGGCGCATAAGTGAAATATTTATCTTTAGAGCGACGCATAAACCAATGACGCTATCATTATTTTGCTATGGAATGTGCTGGGACCATTTAAAATCGTCGTATAAGTGAAAAAGGCGCATAAATGAGGCGGCGTATAAGTGAGAGTTAACTGTATATTCGTAAAGAACGTGAATTTTATCTTTTATTCAGAGTTGCAGACAAACAACTAAAACACTTATAATACATCAACATGTAATATAGTTTAGCCTTTAGTATTAATAATAGTATTAAATATATTACTTTTACATTTGCAAAGAACGTGCATTTATCTTTTATTCAGAGTTGCAGACAAACTAAAACAATTATAATACATCAACATGTAATATAGTTTAGCCTTTAGTATTAATAATAGTATTAAATATATTACTTTTACATTTGTAAAGAACGTGCATTTTATCTTTTATTCAGAGTTGCAGACAAACAACTAAAACACTTATAATACATCAACATGTAATATAGTTTAGCCTTTAGTATTAATAATAGTATTAAATATATTAATTTTACATTTGCAAAGAACGTGCATTTATCTTTTATTCAGAGTTGCAGACAAACTAAAACAATTATAATACATCAACATGTAATATAGTTTAGCCTTTAGTATTAATAATAGTATTAAATATATTACTTTTACATTTGTAAAGAACGTGCATTTTATCTTTTATTCAGAGTTGCAGACAAACAGCTAAAACACTTATAATACATCAACATGTAATATAGTTTAGCCTTTAGTATTAATAATAGTATTAAATATATTACTTTTACATTTGCAAAGAACGTGCATTTATCTTTTATTCAGAGTTGCAGACAAACTAAAACAATTATAATACATCAACATGTAATATAGTTTAGCCTTTAGTATTAATAATAGTATTAAATATATTACTTTTACATTTGTAAAGAACGTGCATTTTATCTTTTATTCAGAGTTGCAGACAAACAACTAAAACACTTATAATACATCAACATGTAATATAGTTTAGCCTTTAGTATTAATAATAGTATTAAATATATTACTTTTACATTTGCAAAGAACGTGCATTTATCTTTTATTCAGAGTTGCAGACAAACTAAAACAATTATAATACATCAACATGTAATATAGTTTAGCCTTTAGTATTAATAATAGTATTAAATATATTACTTTTACATTTGTAAAGAACGTGCATTTTATCTTTTATTCAGAGTTGCAGACAAACAGCTAAAACACTTATAATACATCAACATGTAATATATTTTAGCCTTTAGTATTAATAATAGTATTAAATATATTACTTTTACATTTGCAAAGAACGTGCATTTATCTTTTATTCAGAGTTGCAGACAAACTAAAACAATTATAATACATCAACATGTAATATAGTTTAGCCTTTAGTATTAATAATAGTATTAAATATATTACTTTTACATTTGTAAAGAACGTGCATTTTATCTTTTATTCAGAGTTGCAGACAAACAGCTAAAACACTTATAATACATCAACATGTAATATAGTTTAGCCTTTAGTATTAATAATAGTATTAAATATATTACTTTTACATTTGTAAAGAACGTGCATTTTATCTTTTATTCAGAGTTGCAGACAAACAACTAAAACACTTATAATACATCAGCATGTAATATAGTTTAGCCTTTAGTATTAATAATAGTATTAAATATATTACTTTTACATTTGTAAAGAACGTGCATTTTATCTTTTATTCAGAGTTGCAGACAAACTAAAACACTTATAATACATCAACATGTAATATAGTTTAGCCTTTAGTATTAATAATAGTATTAAATATATTACTTTTACATTTGTAAAGAACGTGCATTTTATCTTTTATTCAGAGTTGCAGACAAACTAAAACAATTATAATACATCAACATGTAATATAGTTTAGCCTTTAGTATTAATAATAGTATTAAATATATTACTTTTACATTTGTAAAGAACGTGCATTTTATCTTTTATTCAGAGTTGCAGACAAACTAAAACACGTATAATACATCAACATGTAATATAGTTTAGCCTTTAGTATTAATAATAGTATTAAATATATTACTTTTACATTTGTAAAGAACGTGCATTTTATCTTTTATTCAGAGTTGCAGACAAACTAAAACACTTATAATACATCAACATGTAATATAGTTTAGCCTTTAGTATTAATAATAGTATTAAATATATTACTTTTACATTTGTAAAGAACGTGCATTTTATCTTTTATTCAGAGTTGCAGACAAACTAAAACACTTATAATACATCAACATGTAATATAGTTTATCCTTTAGTATTAATAATAGTATTAAATATATTACTTTTACATTTGTACAGAACGTGCATTTTATCTTTTATTCAGAGTTGCAGACAAACAACTAAAACACTTATAATACATCAACATGTAATATAGTTTAGCCTTTAGTATTAATAATAGTATTAAATATATTACTTTTACATTTGTAAAGAACGTGCATTTTATCTTTTATTCAGAGTTGCAGACAAACTAAAACAATTATAATACATCAACATGTAATATAGTTTAGCCTTTAGTATTAATAATAGTATTAAATATATTACTTTTACATTTGTAAAGAACGTGCATTTTATCTTTTATTCAGAGTTACATACATACGTACAAACAAACCCAGATGTGAAACTAATAAAGCGAATTAAAAAGAAAGCTGTCATTCAATACTCATCACAGTCGAAGAATTTCCTCGGGAATTCTAACAAAATTCACTTTCTAAATGCCCCAATAATTAAAATATCTTGATAAGTTTAATTTCATTTAACAATTGAAAAGCGAATTACTAATTTCATTTATAAATCTGCTGCCACGCTCGGGGCACAGCGATTCCCATTTCAAAGAGCATCGAAAAATAAATCCCTGCCCTCAGGTCCAAAGACCACCATTCCTTCAAAAGCTTATATACTTGGACACAGCAGATCCACGCATTTTTGATTAAGACGGGGGTTCCATTTACATAGCCTCTGTTCTAGAACTCTCGCATGGTTTGGAAAGAACAGGGCCTGAGGATTTAAATATCAACAAACGTCAAGTCCGGTGTCTCAGCCCCCTTTGTTGAAATTCACAACCTCCCAGGCATGCGATCATCTTGCATTGGCGTGAGTCTTTGGCAGGATTCATTTGATCAAAGCTGTTGGAGTGGTATTAATAGGCTTTTTCGTGGATGGGGTGTTCATTCGCTTTGATGTCAAATCGCGCATGGTTAACTAGACAAAGGCAAGCCTCACTAACGCGTGTTCATTAAGCATTCTTCATTACGTGAGGGTTAATTAATTTGAACGCGGGCTTATTATGAATATGCATAACAGAATTGATGATAATTGAGAGGTGATTCAAGTATGTATTGTGATGTTTTTACAAACGTGTTATGCGAGATGGAAGAATAGTTAATTATAAAATTATTCCGTAAGCGTGATATGTTTTACGCAATCACAAAAAGAAAGAAAAGAGTCAAGCCGGCAGAAAGTTGTTGTTCAGATCACTGACGTATTCCAGATGCGTTACAACGCCGCCTAGCGGCGAACTGTAAAATCAACTCACTTCGTACAGGAACGTTGTCAGATGAACACCCACTATCAGCGGTGTCATCAGTATCATAAATAAACAACTTAAAAATATTCAATGGTCCGTCGATTATTTATCAACACCCAATAAAGGGTACTCATCATCATAAGGTAGAAATACCATCACTTATCAATCCATCATCACTCCATAAGTGGTCCTGGCGAGCCAGGAGCCGATATCAGCAAGTATGGATAAATCAAAAACTTTAAAAGAGCTCAACAGAGCGAGAGGAAGACTGCAAGCGAAGTTAACAAACATCTCGAAATTTGTTGAATCAGCAGATCCAAAGACCGAAGAAGAAATAGAAAAGAGAGGACTTGGTGCGAAACAAAAACTCTCGGTTCTGGAAGAAATGAAAGGTGAAATCAACAGTTTATGGACGGAATATCTCCAGTGCGAGGAAGATACCGAAGAAGGTGCAAAAATAAGCGATGACAATATGACGGCAGTGGAAGAGCAGAGAAATGCTCTAGAGGTAAGCGTACAATACTTACTCTCTAAATTCAAACCCAAATACCAAGCTCAAACGAGCAAAAGTGAAAATAAAATTGAAAATTGCATAACTATGTCAACAAAATTGCCAGAAATCCCACTACCAATATTCGCTGGCAAAATTGAAGATTTTTCTAATTATAAATTGCAATTCAATAATTTGATAACAGAAAACAAAGGTCTTTCAGACGAACAAAAGCTGTATTATTTAAAGGCATCATTACGAGGAGAAGCAAAACATATTGAATGCAGTGATGACACTTTTACTTCATTGTTTAAAGCCTTAGAAGAAAGGTACTTAAATAAACGAGCAGTCATTGACATTCATATCCAATCAATTTTAAAGCTGGAAAAATTGCAAACAGAAACAGCTAAGGGATTAAGGCATATAACGGATGTCGTAAACAAAAGTTTGAGAGCATTAAAGGTCTTAAAACTAGAGTGTAACGATTTAACAAGCGCGGTTTTTGTTAATATAATTTTAGAAAAGATTGATTCTGAAACGCGGAAGAGCTATGAATTATCCTTATCGTCAAGGGAGATTCCTAAATTGACAGATTTATTAAGCTTTTTGCAGTCGAGGTCAGTAATACTAGAGCAAATAACTAAACCGAAACCGCGGTCTCAAAATCAAAATAAATCGAATACATTTGTAGTAAATCAGAACAAAAATCCTCCTACAAGACTTAATTGCATTTTGTGTAAAACCATATGCCACCCTATTTTTAAATGCCCAGCCTTTCTATCAATGAACGTTAACGAGCGCATTCAGCTGATTAGCGATCATAAACTTTGTAAAAACTGCTTGTATAATCATAAACTTCCTTGTAAGTCTAATTATCGATGCCGATTTTGCAGTCGAACACACAACACTCTGATTCACTTAGACATAAATCGGAGCGAAAGACCTTACCAAGTAAGACAGGCGCCTTCAAGTGGTGAGTCATCGAGATCAGTAATAAATAATTCGAATGAGGCGCCAGTAGAGAGAAATGGGAATTCAACAAGCAGCGCTTCAGTTTTTGCTATGTTGGATGGGAAAATTAAGAGCAACTTATTATGCACCGCGAATCTTTTTATTGAGAATAAGTACAATCAAAGAATAAAAATAAAAGCCATCTTGGATTCAGGGTCGAGCTTGAATATTCTCAGTTCAGAAATAGCGGATAGTTTGAATTTGAAAAGGGAAAAAATTGATTGCGCTATTACCGGAATAACAGGGCGTCAATGTTACGCAAAATATAAAGTGTCAGCGATCATTTCCAATCAACAAAATGATTTTCGCCGATCATTAGAATTTGTTGTTTTGCCAAAAATAACAGAACTAACCCCAAATCAAAACTTAGACATTTCAACGGTGAATATCCCTGCTGAAATTAATCTCGCAGATAATACCTTTTTTATTCCGAGTAAAATTCATATGCTAATTGGCTGTGAATTATTTTTTGATCTATTAAAGGAAGGTAAATTTAAATCACATGATGGTTCTTTGACACTTCAAAACACAGTATTCGGGTACATAGTAGCCGGAAATCTAAATATTTCAAACTGTTGTTTTAGCGGTTTAATAAAGGAGCATTGTACTTTAGATATGGAAGTTAAAAAATTCTTTGAGTTAGAATCATTTCCGGGTGACAATCATATCGAACCAAATAATTCTAAAACGCTCGAAAAACAAATTTGCGAGGAACACTTCGTGTCAACTGTTAAAAGGGATGAAAGCGGTAGATATACGGTTTCTTTACCAAAAAAGGAAAACGGAATTTCTGAATTAGGGGATTCTAGAGAATTAGCTCAAACCAGGTTAGATTCGCTTTGGAAAAAGTTAGATAAAAATGAAACATTAGCAAATTTATATACAGCCTTCATTAACGAATATTATGCTCTTAATCACATGGAAAGAGACCTTAGCTCTGACAGTGAAGAAAAAGAATATTTTATCCCTCATCATGCTATTTTTAGACCCGAAAGTTCTTCGACACCTTTGCGAGTGGTTTTTGATGCAACTGCAAAACCAAGAAATGGTGTTGCACTTAACTCCATATTGCTGAATTGTGGAACAATCCAACAAGATATTTTTTCGATTGCAACTCGCTTTCGTACTCATCAATACGCATTTTGTGTAGACATTAAGAAAATGTACCGGCAAATGTTAGTAAACAGTTCCGATAGAAATTTACAAAAAATCTTATGGAAATCAAGTTCAAGTGCTCCAATAGAGATTTTTAAACTAAGGACTGTTACGTACGGTACAACATGTGCGCCATTTTTAGCCACAAGAGTTTTAAAGGCTCTTGCTGAGGATGAACTTAAAGATTTTCCCGACGCAGCTCCAGTTTTACTGAATGACACATATGTCGATGACATTTTGTCAGGTTCACATGATTTAAATTTAGCAAGAACACTACAATTGCAGCTGGTTGAACTACTGCAACGGGGAGGAATGGAATTGCACAAGTGGGTTTCAAACAACGATTTCTTGTTAAATGACAACACCAAACAAGAATACACATTCAACATAGATCCTAACACGGTAAAAACGTTAGGAATGCTCTGGAAGCATGATCAAAATTATTTTACCTTCAAGGTGAACATAGTGATACAAGAAAATTATACAAAACGGGAGGTCCTTTCTACCATAGCAAGACTTTATGATCCGTTAGGTCTCCTTTTTCCAATAATATCAAAAACAAAAATCTTTCTTCAAAATTTATGGACACTCAAGTTGAACTGGACAGATCCTATTCCTCCAGAGGAACTGAAGGAATGGACACGGTTTCTTCAGACTCTTTCTGATGTCAACAATTTCAAAATACCTAGATGTATACTCTGTCCTAACTACGTCTCCATCGACTTACACGGTTTCAGTGACGCCTCAGAAAAGGCTTACGGAGCAGTAATCTATATTTGCTCAAGACCGACTCAAGGGGACATTAAAATATCTCTATTGTGCAGCAAATCAAGAGTTTCCCCGCTGAAAAAGTTAACTATTCCAAGGTTGGAACTGACAGCCGCATTACTTCTAGCACGTTTAGTTGGCAAGGTTGTGAAAACTCTAAACGTAACATTAAATCACATTTACATGTGGTGTGACTCCACAATCACACTTGCATGGATCAAGACTCCACCTGAGAAACTCAAGCCATTTGTGGCGAATCGTGTAAAGGCCATCAACACCTTATGCCCCAACTATGACTGGCGACATGTCCCGTCCAAGGAAACCCCGGCAGATGTCATCTCCAGAGGTGCCACAGCAACTGAGTTGACAAAGAACTCTCTGTGGTTCTCCAGCCCTTCATTTCTACAATCAGACATTCAATCTACAACAACAGCAGACTTACAAATTGAACATAGTGACGCGTATAACAACGAACTTAAAAATTCATCTGAACTTCTACTGTTAACTGTTACAGACTCTAATGCATTTCTTGATAACATTCTAAGTTTAAGTAACAAATTTTCTAAATTATGTCGTATTTTTAGTTATATTTGTAGATTCATAAACAATACCAGGTTTCCAGGAAACAAACAACAAGGCCCTATCAGCATCAAAGAGATTAATGAATCATCAAACGCCTTAGTAAGAATGGCACAAGGGGTAGAATTTAGTAACGAATTAAAGGATTTAAAATCTAAGGGGATGGTAAAGACTTCAAAGGTAAGCAATCTTTTTCCCTTCTTAGATAAGGACCAAATAATTCGTGTTGGAGGTCGCCTGCAGAATTCTAATTTAAACGAGAATCAAAAGCACCCTAAACTTTTGCCTGCTAGGCATAAACTCACAAAATTAATTATGGAACATTATCACATAAAAAATTTGCATGTTGGTCCGCAAACCTTGTTGCATATAGTGCGACAGGAGTTTTGGCCTATAAATGGCAGGAACCTAGCAAGAAAAGTGGTGCATGAGTGTATAGTTTGTTTCAAAAATAAACCGATAGCTGCAGAGCAATTATTAGGTAATTTACCATCAGAAAGAGTTAATCCCAGTCCCGCGTTCTCACACTGTGGCCTGGATTATTGTGGTCATTTCCTAATCAAATACAAAGGGCAACGTAAGGGAATATATCAGAAAATTTATGTTGCAATATTTATTTGTTTTGCTACTAAAGCAATTCATCTGGAATTGGTCACAGATTTATCTTCAACGGCACTAATTGCAGCTCTAAAACGGTTCTTTTCGAGACGAGGTAAATGTGTTTGTATTTATTCAGATAATGGTAAAAATCTTGTCGGAGCTAACGCAGAATTAAGAAGGTTACACAAAATCATCAGCCAGCCGGATCATAACTTAACTGAATATTTAACCTCTGAAAAAATAAACTGGAAATTTATTCCTCCAAGATCTCCGAATTTCGGAGGCTTGTGGGAATCTGGTGTCAAATCATTCAAATTTCATTTAAAAAGAGCAATAGGTTCAACTAAATTAACATTTGAAGAGTTCTTAACAATAACAGCAGAAATTGAAGCTATTTTAAACAGCAGGCCATTAACTCCAATGTCATCTGATCCCACTGATTTTTCAGCATTGACACCAGGTCACTTCTTGATAGGGAGGGCATTAAATTCAATCCCCAGTCCAAGCCTTCTTGAAACATCAGATAATTACTTATCAAGATATCAAAAAATAACTAAGGTCACCCAACAAATCTGGAAACACTGGTCGCGTGATTATTTGAACCACTTGCATTTAAGGAATAAATGGAAATTTCTTAAAGACAACATAAACACTAATGATACGGTTTTATTAAAGGACCCAGATCTACCTCCTTTCAAATGGAAATTGGGTCGAATAGAAAGTATAGTTAAAGGCAAAGATGAAAAGGTAAGAGTAGTTCTTGTAAGAACTGCCACAGGAGTGTTCAAAAGAGGTGTGAACACCATTTGTCTTTTGCCTATCAATAACGATCCTTAAGTACCAGTTTTTGCTTTCTGATACACAATTTTGTTTAATCTGTAGTAGTGATATTGTGCTGAATTTAGAACAGTTGCATAACTTTATATATTGTTTTATTTTTAAATGTCTTTATTTACTTTATCACTTATTATTGGTCAAATTTCTGTTATTGTTTATTTTTCTCATAAATTGTTTTGAAATTATCATTTCAACGCCGGGAGTATGTTCAGACCACTGACGTATTCCAGATGCGTTACAACGCCGCCTAGCGGCGAACTGTAAAATCAACTCACTTCGTACAGGAACGTTGTCAGATGAACACCCACTATCAGCGGTGTCATCAGTATCATAAATAAACAACTTAAAAATATTCAATGGTCCGTCGATTATTTATCAACACCCAATAAAGGGTACTCATCATCATAAGGTAGAAATACCATCACTTATCAATCCATCATCATTCCAGTTGTTATAATATTATTAAGTTTGTTTTGCTTTCAATCGGTTAATATGCACAGTAAAATGACATGATTTTATGAATTTATCTTTTCAAAGCTATTGCACAATCTGAAATACTTGGTACAGGTTCCTTTAACTTCGTGTACCGATATTTTTTAACTTTCAAATACTCCATAAGGAAGATTTTATAAACCTAATGCAGATTTAATCTTTGATATTGTTCGTTCCACACACCATATTTTTTTTAATGACGTATCGTCATAGACACTATTTAGTGTTTATCAGTCATTAATGTCGAAAACATACAAGTCAAGAAAGTATTTGACAGACAAACAATTTTCAGACGTATTTGTGTCGTATTACAAACCGTCGACCGTGTGATACTACAAAACATGTACAATAATATGGTTTCAAGTTATATGTTTGTCTTACAATAAAAGGCTGGTATATGGATGATTTATAACACAATAAAAATAAATAAATAATGAAAAACCTAATTACATTTTTTTTTAATTTCGTGTGCTTTTCGTTTTTTACTAAGTTTTAATAGTTCCGAAAATGTCTTTAACTCAGGGCCATTTTTTGTGTTAGCTCTAAATATTGAGCATGATTTAAAATAAATAATCATGAACTTAAGCCTGACGCATATATTTTTCTTTTAAGCACATTGCAAATAAAATGACCAATTCTAATTGTTTGAAAAAATTAAGAACTTGCTGCGGTTTGTTTATTAATAGCCATAAAAAGTTCACCGACTCTCATTTTACAACACACCTATTAAAACTATACAGAGACTTGGGGTCGTTTGACAAATTGAAAAAAATGCTGTGTTTTCGTTTAAAGTATTTTTACCCCTTTAACCTTTCAAAATATGTTAAACAGAAGAATATTAAACTTCTCAGTTTATTAACCTAAGTCTTGTTGACAGACATGAAATTTCATTGCTAAGAGGTCCTGAGAAACAGGTGTTGTTCATCTTCATGCAGCCAAGTTCCGTTTATAACCCATTTGAAACATAAAAGAGATGCCGACGCTTCCTCTCACTAAAGGATAAACGTGCTGAAATATGAGCGGCTCTTACTACTCAGATGCGTTGCTCTTTCTGAAGCAGGTCAAGAAAAAGCAATATATTCATTAATAAAATGGTGCAGTGTTTCATTTGTAACACTAGGTTCATTTCAGCTTTTTTTAAACGCAAATGAATAAGATAAAAATATAAAAACAAAGTTTTAAAAATATAAAAATAAGATCAATTCTAAACATGAACCAAATAATATTGAAAAAAAAACCTTCCTAAATTTCAGCTCATTCAACATTTTACTCTAAGTTTTAAAATTCTAAAATATTATCTTAGCGATACAATACGTACGAAGCATAGTCAAAATATATACTTTTAATTTGTTATTTCGTCATTATGTATAAATACAGGATTTTTCGAAAGCAAATACTGTAACTTTTATCAATGCCAAATAGCTCCTAAAGGTTAAGCATTGAGACGTACTGAAAAAAAAAAGTTATAAAATTAGAAGTAAAAATAAAATTAACTAAAAAACAAATTAAAAAAAACTTGAAGAGTAATATTTTTAGAACGGGATAAAAAATTACCTTTCAAAAAACATATAATTCTTATTACATAATCATAATTCTACATACTAAAAAGTTTATTGCTTTAAATTTGATGTGCAAATTTTTTTTCATATTAAAGAAATAAACGAAAAATTTGTTACGTTATCACAGTACTTTACGGGTCGATTATACATTACGGTGGGCCGAAAGAGACTTTTTTTTTCATTGCGATGATGGGTATTGGAGAAAAGGTGCCATTGGGAAGCAAAGTACAAGCAAAAATTTTTTTTTAATTTTCGGTCAATATCTTAATTTGCCGCACTTGCCTTAAAGTTTAGAAAAAATGCAGTTTTGTCGAGATTTTTATCAAATTATTTTTAAAAAAAAAAATTATACAGGGTGTCCACTCCAATCGTGGCCCAATAGCTAATTTCTAAACCGTTAGAGATAAGCATATAGTTCATTATGGAAAAAATCTCCAAATTACGAAAGGAAATTTGGGTCTATTCAATGTTTTTCAAAAAATCAAATTTTGAAAGAGTTACGAAATTTAAATTTTTATGTACAGCTCCCCAGTCCTATCAATCATATTTAGTAAAACATTCTTGACACTGTAACGTTTAAAACTTAAAAAAAATCACTGTTCTACGACAAAAATTGACCGAGTTATGACGTTTTGAAAAATCAAGATTTTGAAGGATTTCGCATAGGATCTCTTAAGCGATCTCTCGATGACGTCATGAAATAATGCAAAATCTTGATTTTTCAAAACGTCATAACTCGGTCAATTTTTGTGGTAGAAGAGTGATTTTTTTTTAGTTTTAAACGTTACAGTGTCAAGAATGTTTTACTAAGCATGATTGATAGGCCTGGGGGTCTGTATAAAAATTTAAATTTCGTAACTCTTTCAAAATTTGATTTTTTGAAAAACATTGAATAGACCCAAAATTCCTTTCGTAATTTGGAGATGTTTTCCTAAATAAACTATATGCTTATCTCTAACAGTTTAGAAATTAGCTATTGGGCCACGATTGGAGTGGACACCCTGTATTTTCGATAACGTTTAGGGAGGAAAAATGTGCTATTGGGATCATAGAAATTCCATAAAAAATTTAGGGCTGTGGCACAATTCATTCTTTTTCCACAAATGCAGTAGAAGATTTGGCAATTTCCTGTTTTTTTTTCTACGTTTTAAATGAAATGTTGTCAAAACGTTAAAATATGGTTTTCGCCGTACTCATCTGAAATAACTATATTGTTAGTCACATGTACTGCATTTTTAGGTGTTAGGTGCTAAAAATTTTTTTTAATAATTTCCTAAAAATCTCGAAAAACTGCAGTTTTTTTACAAACTTTTATGTAATTGCGGCAAATCAAGAAATTGAGCAAAAAATTTCAAATTTTTGATGTTCACTTTTCTCCCCCCAATGGCACCTTTTCCGCAATACCCATTATCGAAATTAAAAAAAAAGTCTTTATCTGCCCACCCTATTGTACATCCAAATTTATAGTTCATATCTTGAAAGAAAAATCTATCTCTACTAATAAAAAAGCTGAAGGTGGGTTTGTCTGTCTGTCCGTCTGCCTGTGACCCGCGTAGCGCCAAAACCGCTCAATCAGTTTTCTTAAAATTTGGCACAAAATTAGTTCGTAGGATAAGTAAGTGCGTCTCGAAGCGTTTTTTTTTTTTTTTTTTTTTTTTTTTTTTTTTTTTTTTTTTCGAAAATTCTATTTCGTTCTTTTTTTATTCTAATTTTTAGCTCATTATTCATACACATTCAAAGAAATATTTCACACACATTTTCAAGTCTTATGTCATTCGAAAGCTTAAAATTTTCTACTAAAAATGATATCAATTAGAAATTTCTATGAGCATTGGAAGAGCTGTAATAATTGTTTGTAGAATCCCGGAAATTCAAGACTTACCTTGAGTAAAGCAAGCCAAACGATTCTAAAATGGTTAAGCTCGAGAGTAAAATTTGAAAATAAAGATGAAATGAATTATTTTATCACAACGGAAAGTAACTTTTCCATGTTGTTACCATGGTTACGTTTTTATACCTTTCGAATTTTCAAAATGTATTTGTTTTTGTAGCATGTCAAACTCTTCGCCTTATTAAAATGAGTTTTTTAACTTTTGGAGAAAATCGTCTGTTTTTATTTTCTTAGTTTTTAGGGAATTAAAACTCGGTAAATTATAAAAATATCGTATATATTGCAATATTGCAACGTTCCTTCTAAAATGTTTTATTTCGAAAAATGTATTATTTTGTTTTTAAAGCTAGGAAAGAAAGCTTCCTTCTTCTTTTAAACTTTGGTAAGATTTGTGTTGGTTTCTGTAAGCAACAAAATTGTTCTTATTTTCTCTTTTGGCTTATTTTTATTCTATAGTTTTAAGGAATTATAGTTGAATTATAACTAAAATTGAGTATTCTTTCTGCGATATGATTTTATTACCAAATGACCTTTTAATTTTATACCACGGGCAAAACCGTGCGCGTACCGCTAGTACATAAATAAATAAAGAGTTCCATTATTTCATGGGAAAAAATATGAACAAGCACAGCATTCACTAAAGAGACAAGTTTGCATCATTCATAAATTTTTGACTCTAAAGTTTAAATGCAAATCTCTTTCGCTGAGTTTGTTAATTAAAGTCACACTAATAAATCCTTTAATACTTTGAAGAATTCACAACGTCTGATTAGAGCCCGTACCTGAGAATGATTTATATCCCTTATTTGGCTAATTCCTCCTGAAAAATGAGACTTAATTGAATAAAGATTAAGCACATGCTTTTATTTGCCATTGGAATGCATCGTTAATTTAAATTATTTGAATATTCTCTTCCTATTAGCTTGAACCCATCGAATCGCAACCAATCATATTTTGTTAAGTTTGTCGTTGATGAAGCGGCCTTTTGTTAATTCTAAGTCATGTGTACACTAAAGAAACTGGCTGTAATCAATTCAAGACTTTTAGCATTTGAAAGAAGTATTTTAGATGGAGATAATATTTATGCAGAAGAAATATTTTAAGTTCTAGTTTAGTATCACGTCTTTTGTTAAGTGACGGGATTTTAAAGTCTGCTTGATTAAAATTTTAAATATAGTAACGTTCCAAAATTTAATTTCTCTGCTTAACATGTTAATGAAAAAAAAAATAATAAGGTGGTTGTACGAAATCTTGTGATAAGAACTACAGGCGAAATTCTGAGCGAATAGAATTAAAAAAAGGGTATGACATTTTGGGCTTCGAATTCATCTATTCGCATATTAAAACATCTGCATAAAATCTATTAAAATGACAGACTTGTTTAATTACTTTTCCTTCAATGATAGCAAAGTTTGTATTAAGTTAATATCCACAAAATAACTGAAATCTTTTAAAGATATTTTAAGCCGAATTTTTTAAAGAATCTGATGATCTAAGTAAAAAGAAAAATACCTACAAAGTTCTGAAATTCATTTTATTGCAATACCTTTTTAAAACATGAAATTTAAAGAAAGATAAGCTTAAAAAAAAGTTTTTGCACATTTTATTTTATCTTTTCTTTTTTTTTTTTTTTGTTTACGAAGCATTGAAAATTAAGTTCGTTGGCTTGTACCATGGCATATTGGGTTACGAAGTTTTTTTTTTTTTTTAATATCAATTACATGCTTGTTTCTGAATTATTATTGTTGCGGTTACAAATTCTTGATCTGGACTATTTAAAATTCTCAGCATGTTTTAATATTCATTTTATTTCATATAAATGTATTTTAGAAACCATGTTATCAATACCCACCTCTCTAAATTTTAGTGCAAGATTTAAGCAGAAGTTTTTAACTCTTCAGAAAAATTTTGAGTTATTCCATTGTCCTTTTGCATTAAATCCACTTTCACCTCTAAGCAACTTTCTATGGTTCATTTTTCGTGATCAAAAGTACAGTAGTTAAAATGTACAAAGAACATAAAGTAATCGGTAAAAAAATCTTTTAAAGTCAAAAAGCAGCTTCTATGAACTTTTTTTAAACTGCATTACTTACATGGATGTGTTTGAGGTTATTGATCTTAACAAATTAATTATAGATATCGCTTAGCATTGACTTTGTATAAACAGCAGCCACATAAAAAAGTGACTACTAATAAAACTGATATGACCTAACACTAGCGGGTGAGACATTTCTTCAATTTTTCCGTTATTGTTCTGAATTATTACACTGTAAAAAAATGAATGTTGTTTTTACAGTATAATATAGCTAATTTCATAGTAATAAGCTGTAAAATTGCTAATTTTACAGTAATAAACTGTAAAATAGCTAATTTTACAGTAATAAACTGTAAAATAGCTAATTTAACAGTTTATTACCGTGCACTTTACAGTTTTGAACTGGAACCTCTGCTGCCAGTATTATACTGTTGTTTTTACAGTTAATGCAGCAAAAATTTCACTTCAATAAACTAAAATTTCTCCCTTTACAGTAATAAACTGTAAAATTGCTAGTTTTACAGTTTATAACTGACTTTTCCAAATTGTCCTTGGTGTTGCGCCGACGTGGCTTCCCCCGGACATATCTTGACCTGTTTGAATTTTACAAAGGACGAAGTCCTTAGGGACCCTATACTTTTTTTAGATGTTTTAGAAATTTTTGGTTTTATGGGGGTTGTCTAGCCCAGCTAGACAACCTGAGATAAGTAAGAAGAAGAAGAAGATAACTGTGCATTTTACGGTTTTAAATTGGACTGAAAGTATTATACTGCAAAAAACAGCGGTTCATTTTTTTTAAGTGTAGCAATCTTTTTTTTTTTTTTTCGGAAAAAACATTCTCAAGAAACATTTCTGCACTAATTCCATTCAGAACATCACGACACTTTTTCTCCCTTTCAAACTAACAAGACGGCTGCATCTGCTCTTGACAAAGTTAATCGTCCGTGCAAAGAAACAGGAGGCGGCTAACCCAAATTCCTTGCTTTTGTTCCTGCCCAAGGATCTTAACAAGGCTCGTTTCCTTCGAAAACCCACACTCTAGGTGCAAAACAAAAAAGCCGTGTTTCCTGCCAATAATGAGTCCCGCGATATTTGTCCCGTAACATTTGTTGGATTTTCCACGACCCTTTCTGCTTTTGTCAAGCGGCAAAAGCGCAAACAGCCCGTGCACAGGGTCACGCCCCTCCATCTGGTAGAGGGGGCGGTCCCTGAAAGGCTTTTCTCTCCAAGCAGGGAAGGAAAGTTTGTAAACTGGAGGTTGGCCATGCTTGACCTGGGATGATCCCCATAAGTCTTGGCCACCAGAGGATTAATGGGAAGTGGGTCCTTCATCATTGCTGACGTTTGCGGCTTTTTTCGGAAGAGGTGTTTGTGGATGAAGTCCCAGCTGTGGATTTACGCTATGTAAGAGAATATGAACTTAAATATACAGGGTGGTTATGAAGTCTTGTACGAATAAAGAATACAGTAGAACCTGCTTATATCGAACCTGCTTATCTCGAAAACCTTTCTATATCGAAATTTTTCAGTTTCCCCGCTTTACAGCATAAATTTAATGTTTTTCTCATGTTTATCTCGAATGATTTTTCCCAAAAACCTCTAAATCTCGAATTTTGACAACTCTCATTTGTGAATTTCATCTCCGGCCACTTTTACCAATGGTATAACTTGGAGAAAAAAATCATATTTTGCACATACATTCAAAGACTATGTTCGTACTTAGAGGTATGCATTACCTTCCTACTGATACAGTCGACGCTCGATATAACGACCATATCCGTCCCCCAGAAAAAGGTCTTTGTAACGAGTGGTCGCTGTAAGAGGTAGAAAATAGAGTATATTGGGATGAAGTTGGGTTTTTCCCACCAGTCGTTGTATTGGATAGTCTTTATAACGAGTGGTCGTTATAACGAGCTTCGACTGTATAGTCATCACAATTAGTAAAACGTGGACTCACAACATGTCGTACAGTAAAATATTCAACAATATCAATGCAAAACAATCTATTGAGTATTTGAGTCTGTTCCAATTGCTTTTTTTTTATAAATTTTATCACAACCTCTCTATCTCGAAACCTCCGTATCTCGAATTTTTCTTCCGTCCCGTGAAACTCGAGAAACGCAGGTTTGACTGTATGAATTAAAAACATAGAAAAACCTACTTCAGATTAAATATTTCTTTTCCCCATACGATGTTAGAACACTTCTACGTGTGCATTAATCGTAGTTCTGAGATGATATAGAGCAGTGGTTCTCAACGGGGGCGATACCGCCCCCCGGTGGGCGGTGGGAGGATGCTGAGGGGCGGTGAACATATTTTGGGCGGCAGGGGGGCGGTGGACATATTTTGGGCGGTAAGGGGGCGGTGGGTATATTTTGAAATGTGCCTTTAAAAAGCATGTTTCGGTCAGGGGCGGCAGGATATCTTCTGCTTTTATGTCGCCAAAGGATGGCTTTAACATTTATTTTCGGGGGTTATCTCTAGAGTCCTGATCTTTCTCCTAATGTCATGAAGGATAGCATAACATTTGCCAATAGCACTTGAATTTTAAAAAAGTCTTTTGAGGTGGGTGCCCTCTTGCATAGCGTAACTACCTAAAATAGTCAAAAAATGTGCCTTATTAATTTCCATTTGAAAATTTTTTAGCGAAGGGAGAGAATCCCGAACTACTCGCCTCTTCTCCAATCGTGATCAAACAGAAATTGCGTTTTTACGAGGTCAATTTCTAAAATGTCTAGATTTGACAGACGCCTTGTGCCGTTAGCATCCCCCTTGTAACGCCAAAGATAACTAACAATCGCATTCTTCAGAATTTAAGTTTGCGTTTTTTATACTTTAATTTCAGAGTACGCTGGAAATAGCTCTGACTCCCTAACATTGTTAAACTTAGCCTTAAAATAACTTCAATTTTGAAAAACCATTAAGAGAAACCTATTTCTCTCTAGTTAACGTTACCAAAAATTGCCTAAAATGGCGTCAGTTTTAAATGTTTTACCAGGGGCGGAATCTGAACTCAAGTTTCAACACCACGAAACTTAAGATTAAAGAAACTGGATTTTTAAGATTTCGTTTTCAAAATTAATTTCGGGGATGTCCCCAAAATCTCATCGCTATCTTCACTCTGATGTTGCCAAAGGTATACTTATAACTCTTGATATCTTACCTAACCTTTTCAGCAATAAATTACTCAAAAAACATTTCTTTGAAATTAACTTATCTTGTAATTTGTAAATTCAACTTATTTCAGTTTTTTTTTTTAAATTAAAACTTGATTTATAATCTATAAGGGTTACGGGTGTGGTTCATAGTTTCAAGTCTTTGTGGCTCCTGTGAAAATTAGAAGATTCGGCTTTCTTATTGTCCTTCCACAGTAAAATCCTATAAGTAATAAAAGGGATGTGTATTGTATAGTTGCAAGTAAATAAGAACAACACTGTGTTTAATGTTTGGAATCGGACCGGTCAAGGAACTATTTGAACGTAATGTATTTTTCAAAACATATTTGGTTCCAAATAAAAATGTTGAAAACGGTGCATTTTTATTTCAAACCGTGTTGTTCTGATTTACCTTAAAAATTGTTCACTCATTCAATGGTCCCATTCTAGGCCATTGAATGAGTGAACCTACTGATCATCATTCCTGTGATCATCACTCTGACACAGCTTTTCAGAGAGAACAAAAAAGCTCGATTAAAATATATATATATATATATATATATATAAAGAAAAAAAACATTAAGCATTAGTTTTTATGCTCTATAGTCAGTTTCCAACAATCTGTTTTGGCAAAATAATATAGTTAATCTGGTCCAAAAAATTGCTTTACCTCTCCTGCCCCTTCTAGTTTTATGCTCGTTCTCATAGGGGGCGTTGAAACAATTTTCAATCCTAAAGGGGGCGGTAGCTATAAAAAGGTTGAGAACCACTGATATAGAGGATCTGCGTCAGGCAATAGCGCATACAGAACTTACATGCTAGGAAGTGAGAGATTCTTTATTACAGTCCAAAATTGGATAAACTGTCAAATTAAGATTGGCAATGTGTGTTGAAATCAAAGATTCTAAAGTGTCGATCCTCAAAATCTCCTTCGCCTAGCTAAGGGAGTTTTTTTTTCTTTTTAGACGCGAGTTTCAATTTAGCGTCAGCTTCATGTCTTATGTTAAAGTGGGAAAAGTGGGAGGGGGAGGACTTAATGAGATAAGGATTAAAATAGAGAAATAATTATGTGAATCCGAAAATTAGGGCAAAACATTATAAACACTACGTACAATACTTACAATTATCTTTATCTTCAAAATTTGAATATAATTCAACCGCGACAAGATGGCCGGTGTCAATCAAATGAGAAAACGAGTTTATTCCTTAAAATAGGTAAAATTTCTACCCATTCAAATTCCCCCATCAATTGTGAATCCTATTTCTCAATTTTCATCTGCGTATCACCCCTTCCTAAAAATGGAAAATCCTGAAAAAAGGAGGAGTCAGAGGCCATCTCTGTGAAGTTGAATTATACCAGGTATCGTTAATACTTTGTTTATGTTTTAAGTGACTTGAAGGCGATCATGAGCAGAAAAAAAAAAGCGTAAACATCAGCAAATTAAAGTGCAGGAAATTTTTTTAACATTGGACATTTCCCTCCTTAAAAGTGTTGCCTCATATATTCATAGTTGTTGGTATTTTGCTTCAATTTCAGTCAGTTAAAGCCTTCAAAAAGATTGATAATGCTATGTGTGCAAATTAGTTTACTTACATCAGAAGATGCATTTCTGTTACTGTGATGTCTCAGCTCCAAGTGTGAAGGTATATTTAAGCTGTGCTTGTCTTTCACCTGTTTAATAAAAATCTTTCTGTTTTCTGATTGCCTGATTTTCAATAACTGCAACCCCTATGCAATGATGGAATAATTGTGGAGGCCGTGTGAAATGTTAACAGAAATTTAAAAATGAGCAAATAAATAAAAAGATAAATAAATCGTGATATGCGAAAAGTGCATTTATTAAAAATTTGATAAGATGAAAACTATTCACTAGAAAAGAAAATCAGCATGCCAAATCAAGTTCTGTAAATAAGTTTTTAGGTGTTTCAGTATTAGACGAGCTATTAGTTGTTGTCATGTTATGATTAGTAATCACTATGAAGAAATGGGCTGATATTGTCAAGGGAGAGGCTGAACTTCTTCACTAACATATGAGACAACACAAAAATTCAAAAATACCGAAGTGAAAAAAGTATCAAACAGTAAATTATAAAATAAATAAATAAAAATCATACAGAATAAGAAGCCAAAAATTGAAAAGTATTGTAATTATCACTGAGATTAGCCCTAATAAATAGTTTGTAGTGTGTTTACTGCTTGTTATTTGATGGTTACGTTAGTCACGTTACCATCAAATAACAAGTACACCATGCCACGTAGTCACACTCCATCTTGAGTAAAAGTAACATTTGAGATTAAAAAAAAAATCAGATTTATTAAATGTGTTTTATGTTTTTAAAAGCCAACTTTATACATTTTTCAAATATATCATTCAATTTTTAACACTTGCTTAACTTTGAGAAATTTTTGCCTCACAACATGAGCAATGAGCATTAATTTTAAGGGTTGCAAAAATGTTTCGTTAGTCACGCTGCTAGTTTGGTTGAAAAAAATATTTACTGCCAGTAATTTTGTTTTAAATTCTTAGCAGAAATGATACACAGATACCATGTACATTGTAAATCCACCAGAATAACTAAAAAATATTTTTTGTCCTTTAAGTTACAAGTAACAACAGTTACAAAATCAGCTCTGAATGTTACGTTAGTCACTATGGAATCACCCATAGCATAAAACGAAGAAATAAGGAGTAGGTTTCAGGTGGGAATCAAACCTATGGCTTCCGACTTTCGAAGCGCACTGTTTACTTTACAATAACGGAGGCCCCGAGAGTTGCCACGTAGTTAAAAATAAGGCCAAAAAACAGGAAATATCAGCTAAATGACAAGACATTGCTTTCTGAAGTATAATTTATGTAAGCAATACGATAACATCTGTGCCTCAGAATCAGACTAACGTAAGTCCATTTTCGTAACTTTTCAGCAGCGGGCGAAAACGATTGCCGAATACATGCTAAATATGGGACTTGCGCTCTTTTAATGGTGCTAAATAATCGTGAAGGAATTTGTTTTATCAGATACAGTTCTCATGGGTCGATGTGGGATAAGATTCTACATACAATGCACCAATAAAGTGAAAATCGCCATTTTTGGACTTGCGTCATTCTGGTTCTGACGTACAGATATTATCTTTGGCAAAAGAATATTTTTTTTTCCTATTGGTAATTGAAAAAAAAAATGTTCAGATCTTTACATAGCTCTTTAAAATTTAAATTTCCTCGGAAACAGATTTTTTTTGGTCGATATTATTAAAATATTATGGAACGTTAAATACTTCTTGAAAATAGCTACAAATATTATTAAAAGAGAAAACAACAGTATTAAAACTAAACTAATTCCTATAAAAAAGTTATTAATACAAAAATAAAATGTGAAAAGTTTTATTTAAACGTAAAATCTCAAGAAACGTACTGGTAGAAAAATTAGTTTTAAATAAACACCAGTGTTGAATTTCGTTTATTTGAGGAAAAAAAAATCCAATTATAACTTTATAGCAAGAAAAATATTCTATTTTGTCCAAATTACGCCCAAAAATGTTGTATACGATATTGAATTTCCCTCACTTTTTTGTTCCGTGAAAAAAATCAATTTCTTAATCCCGAATTAAATCAGAATATTTTTTACAAATTGTATCCTTATTCAATCTCATCTTCACGTTTTTTAAAGAACTCATTAATTTTTACTTTAATTTGGAGGCAAAGGAAGACAGTTTAATGGGTAATACAATCTGGGAGTATTTTGCTCTGGCGGGGAAAAAAATCATCTGATTTGATGTTTAGTTGAAGTGAAGTGGTATAAAATGACGCGGTGGCTCCTTATTAAAACGATTTCGCGCTTCTTCCGTCAAAGACTGAAGGAGATCCAGTTACATCATTAAGGGACTTTTAGATTCTATCTTCATCCGTCACTTTTTTCGCCATTTTTGTCCCATTATGAGGAGGGAGGTAAGTATGTTATGTTTAGAATCTTCTATTATGGAGCAAAACGTGTGGTAGGCTATAAAGAAAAAATATATTATTTTTCTTTTGCTGACATATTTGTTGTTCCTGACTATCAAACTATAATTTCGAACACAAAAAAAAATCATAGATAATTAAAGCCAGTATTATATGCGCAAAAAATCTGGAAATATGCATGTACGTATGTGCAAAAATACCTAAATTATGAGCTAAAGACTGAAGGATATGTATTTTTTTCTTTATTTTATTTTCCTAGAAAGTTTTCACATCAGAATTAAAAATGGGTTCTATATTCTTTCTTTTTCTTACTAAAGTGATAAATCATTATTTGTCATTGAAATTGGTATTGGTTGGCAAATTAATGATTCTTTTTACAATAGAGTACAGTGTGGTTTTCTTCTGTTTGAGGACATTTAAAAAAATTATTTCTAGTGGGGAAAATTTAATTCGAACTACTCTTTAAAGAGAAAATACTAAAACATAGTATATACAATTATTTAATAAAAAAAAAAAAAAAAAAACGCTATTTAGTGTGGTCGCCGTTTATATGAATCACGCTTGTTCTTAATATTTTTGCTTCGATAAAGCGGCTAATTCAGTTAATTTAACAAAGCTGGATTTTATTCAATTTTTGACGATTTGATTCATTAAAGTGGTTATTTCCATTGACCGTAGCCCACCGTATATATATACTAACGTCAAAGGGCTTGAAATATACAGCACGTATTTGCATATAAACCAGGCTCCAATGGTAGCGTTAGTGCTTGTAAAGTGCTCACTTTTTAAGAAAAATGTATCTTAGATGACAGCGTTAGAGCAAGAATAGTGAATGTCTAATTGAAAAAAATAAATTAAGATTTTTCTTTAACTTCTTTAGTAACTTCTTTCTCAGAACACTGCAAAAAAAGAACTGTTGTTTTTACAGTATAATACTGGCAGTCGAGGTTGCAATTTAAAACCGTTAAACTTCACATTAATAAACTGCAAAACTAGCAATTTTACAGTTTCGTACGGAAAAGTTAGAAATTTAACAATTTATTGTTGTAAAATTTAGCTGTGTTATACTGTAAAACCAACAGTATAATTCTGACAGCAGAGGTTCCAGTTTAAAACTGTGAAATACACAGTAATAAACTGTAAAATTAGCAATTTTGCAGTTTTTTTACTATAAAATTAACAATTTTACAGTTTAGTGCTGCAAAAGTAGAAACTTGATAGTTTATTACAGTAAAATTAGCTGTATTATACGGTAAAAACAACATTCATTTTTTGCAGTATATGGTTAATACAGGGTTCAAGTAAAAAATTGAAAAGAAGCAAATAAAACTCAGAATACTAGGTATTTGGTGCATTACCTCGCTTTTTTGTGTTAAAGAGGTTTTCTGTAACTCCGAAATACGTACTTGTTACTGCGGCTTAATGAAATTGCAAAGTAGTAGTTGATTGATTAAAACTGACACTTGCATTTGTTAAAATTTTATTTTGCCTAATAAGATTTTCTATCCTTTTCCACTTTCAAAAAGGCATTTAATGACAAGATATTAATGGCTACATATTTGTGTCAGAAAAGTAATCCACTCTTGACAAAATGGAACTTATTCTACAATCTCTCGATTATTTTTTTAAAACATTTTTAATAGCTTAACCTAAGCTACTTCTACTTCACTTAGAGCGTTACTTACTCAACTGCTCAACTTAAGCTAATAATATACTTTTTACTACAACCGCTTACCGATTCGTCAAGACAATTAAAAATTTAAGTAAGAAACAATTTTTGCTAAGTAAGAAATAAGTGCTTTTCTAATTTTTGCTTTTTAAAGGTTCTTTAGTTGTTTGCATACATTATTTTCTATGAAATGTTTTCTTATCACAAAAACGATTTTTTTGAAGATACATAAATATGGAACGTGACGCAATAGAGCCAAGAAATAGTTCTGTCAAGTGATTAGTAGAAGGAACTGTTCGATCTGGTTGTAGTTGGTTTGGGAATTTGTTTCTTACGTCGTAATTAAAAATGCGAAAACGCGACATAAAATAGCTTCCACTTGCTGATGTATCGCTTTCGTTGGGGCCAATTCCCACCGAAAATAGAGAGGACAAATATGAAGTCATTTCAGCGATATTATCAAGATTTGGCAAGTTTCTCCCATATTCAATGTTAAACATTGCAAATATCTTAGTAACGAAATTGCATCCAACCCTTTATAGCACCAGTTTGCAGCAAACTGCTGTATTTAAAACGTCAAAACTTTCTCCTCACTCTTATACATTTTTATATTGTGCTCTTGTTCTTTTTTGCACGTTTTGTTTAGTCAATGTTACTTAAGTTAAAGGGGAAAAAACACCAACAAAGCTTTTTATTTTTTCCACAAACCTTACAAACCTTGCTCTTACAAAATATAAAGTAGATAAAATTTATGATTTTTTTTTCTAAAGACTTTTAGCAGTATTATTTTACATGCTTTTTATTTCCGCACAATTCATGATGTGCGAAGCTAAAATATATACATTGCATATAAAAGCAGCGTACACTTTTTTATTCACAGCCCTACCAATAAAAATGCCTACATGCATCTTCTTCATGACTCTTATCTTATTTAAGAGAAAAATCGGGCCATTTTTCTGGAAACTTATTAGAAAACGGAAGTTTCAAGTAATTGGACAAGTGACGATTCATTTAGCGCCCGCTCTGGTACTTTAGACTCCGGAAAAACAGATGTCCAAGAAGAAACAAGAATGGAGAGCAAAAACAGAAAAAAAAAAAACTCTCTCGGCTCATTTGCTCCCAACTTGATGCACCGACTTCGCCGGAATTTCTATGAGGGTCACTTCGTTAGACCTAATGACCTGCGTCTAACCGCCTGCCTGCCACGAGAGTGTGTTGCCAACTTGGAATAAGAAATTTTCCGACGCCTTTTTTTTTTCCGCACTATTATCAAAGTTTTCTTTTTTCGGGGTTAAAAGATGAAATTTGGAGATGAGTTAATCATCGGTATAACTGTGCAGTTTTAAGCTGATGCTTGTAGTAGTATGCATTCAATGAGTGTTTGTCAAGAAAAAAAAATATAAAAGTGCAAATAGAAATTGTATTTGATAATAGAATGGTGTTTGGAAAAAAATAAAAATCTCTTTAAATGTCGTGTAAAACATGTATATTCTAAACTGTTCAAAAAAGAATAACCTGTCCTGAGGATATTTTCCTTTAACTTCATCGATAAACTTTCCCAATAGTAATAAAACAAATAATGAAAATGTTAATTAAAACAGTAATAACAAAAATAAGTAAAAATAGCAACAAGACTAATAAAAATTTAAATAATATTAACTGTGAAAATTGCATTAAAATTATTATTTTTTTTATAATGTTCATATACATTATTAAACTTATTATTTTTGTTTCTTCGATATAGGTTAGCAAAGGTCAGCCCCCTTGTCTAATGGTCAAAAAGTCTGATTGCTGATGGAAGGTTTCGGGTTTGAGTCCAGTTGTGCACATGGATGTGGTTTCTTTTTCTTGTCATTGTCATTTCTTTGTGTGAATGTATTGTTGTGCTGTTATTGGTTGCCTACCCAATTGACGGGTGCCTGTGTGTGTACTGTAGAAGACAGACTTCACACCAAGTTAAGGTACAGTTGGAAAAGTGAAGCAGAGCACCCCAAAGTATAGCTGGAACACGACAACAGCAACAGGTAGTAAAGTAAATTACAATTCAAGCAATAATTCTCTATTTATAATCAGTCGAGTGTTCTCTAAAATTGTGAACAGTTATGAATATTTCGGTTCAAGTAAAATCCTTCCCCTAAACAATCTGCTTCTCGAAAGTATTGCCAATCCCGTGATGTGCTTCCTATTAAAGAAATAGGGAGGATTAATGTAGGGTAAACAGACATCCGAAGGAGATTGCTGTCCATTAGAACAGGAATAGATTCACTTTCTTTCTGAAAAGGAACAAAAGCCGGTAGGATAAACAGAGTGAAGAATGAATCCTTCAAGTCCAGTAAGAGGAGAAAGCAATGAATCTGCACTTGTGCTCACATCCCCCGGATTATAAACAAAAACAGGGAAGCAGAATCATTTGTAAGTCTACTGTTTGTGTCATCGAACCCATTGCTTACTTTACAAGAAAGGAAAATGTATGTATAAAGATAGAATCAGCTTCTGAAGTTAACTCTTAAGAAAAAAAAAGACGAAGAGCATTTGTTTCTTCAGAATACTTACAATTCCATGATTTATAAAACTAATCATTTTCTTATTCAAATTGCGAATAAAATATTGAAATGACTAGTCAAAATCACTTATGACTTAAATGTCTCTGTGCTTTTGTGTATGAGTATATACAATAAAGATACACTTAACACACACATGTATTATAAATACAAATGGTTCATTTTCAAAATTTGCTTATATTTGCTGTCAGGAGGTTGAAAAGACGATTTTGAAGCATAAGTTATATTTTAAATTCAATGCGAACAATTATTTTCTGCAAGAAACACCCCCCAAAAAATTCTATCACTCAACAAATTATTGAAATTTATTTATTTATTTTTATATGTCTTTAAAAATGAGAATCAAGGCAAAAACGCTTGTCCATTTCCAAGTTTCGCAAGTTCAACTATTTTTTTCCTATACTTAATGGTCAAAAAAAGTAAATGCAACATATTATTTTTATATATTGACTATTAGTATATGGTATTCATAATACATATTGACAATAGTAATTTTATTTCGATAAGAAATGTATGAACATATTTTGTCTGGAAGTTCTTGTCAAGTCCGTTACCCTAAGATTATTTTAGCTAAAAAAGGTATTTATTGAAGTCAAAAGATAGTAACACATATTCAGTTAACTTAACAAATTAGTGACGTAACTATTTTGTACCATTTTGTTTCCCTGAGTCGAGAAGTATTGCTATGCCGTTTCGCACAAGATTTCTTCCAGTTGCGTATTTTTATTCTTTGTCAAGTCTGTTACCAAAGATTTTAGAATTAATTTTGACTTTTACCAACTTTTACCCCGAAATATTGTTTATTATACAACTCTAAGAAAATGCATATTGCAGTTCAATTTTTAAATTCGACAACCTAGCCATAATTTGACATTTTGGTTGAAATTGTCAAGTCCGTTACTGGTCAAATCCGTTACCATAGAGTTTTTGATCAATATTTTAATCATCACAAACATCGTTTTAAGCTTCAGGGACGCAAATAATTTCAAATGAAGTTGGTTCTAGGCTCTATGATATAGCTTAAAAGTGAGATTTCATATTGATTTCGTACGGTAACGGAAGACAATTTTCCTTACAACTAAAAGTTTTACAACAGCATTTGAATACTTAATTGTGCATAAAAGTGTACAACCAATTACTTTTTCACACACCTAAAATATGTGACTAAACATCTGTTAGTGTTTCTAAAAGAAAATAGCAAGTTAAAAAAATTACTTAAAAATTTTGAAATGTAAGCATATGGTGAAAATGACCCATATAACATACGTATGTATTTACCCATACATTTTGTATACGAACACTTGTTTTTATGCTGTCTATACATTTCCGCTATATTTTCTTCCTTTTTTTTAAACTATCAACTCACTTATTGACTTAGTCAAATGATCATTTGCTTCAGCTAATTTATGTTGCTTCCTTACGTCTTATTCATTTTTACGAACTTCTACTGTTCTGAATAAAATATAATAAGTTTAATAAATTAAAAAAAAAAAAAAAAAACACATAAGATACGTGTTTCACATCACGAAACAAAAAATCAAACAAAACAAAAAAAGTCATCGTAAACAAAGCTTTTTAATATAATTTGTTAAATATACTCTTTCAAAATAAAATTAAATTAAAATTACCGTAAAGTCGGGTTACTTGGACCCTAAGGGGTTACTTGAGCCCATTACAGTAAAATGATAAAATCTAGGTTTGGTACTTAATAGTTGAAGACTTGCACGTAGTTCCTCGTTTCTCCTCTAGGTAGAAGCACTCTGCAGTCTCTAATGCTAGTACCAAACCCAGATTTTATCATTTTACTGTGGGCTCAAGTAACCTCCTTGTGGGTTCAAGTAACCCGACTTTACGGTACCGAATAAAACTAGTTCCGTGCAATAGCCTGCTGCACCAAAAGTAAAGGGTAAGACGAATTTGCGGGACGATTCTGAAAAAAATATCGAATGAAAAAAAGGTAACTTTCGTTTGAAATAGTGTTTCTTAAAAGGAAAGTTAAAAATTTTTTAAGGCAATTGTCGATGGTAATTAAGAGTTCAATAAGCTCTCCTATCTCAGCTTCAGACATGTAGTCTGTAAAAATAATAACGCATAAAGACAGTAAAAAGCAAACGAGAGAAAACGTGTAAAATTTTGGCTTCAATATCCTGTTTTGAAGCTTTCTAAGTGATTTTTGAAATATTCGAATTCGACGAGAAAGCTTAAAATTTACTTTCGAATTCAGCACTCAAATACGTAAGAAACATTTGTCAAAACCTAAAACATACTAATATTTTTAAATCGCATCATTTCTCCTTCGAATAAAAGTTTCAAAATGCGCCTAAACTTAGAAACAACATTTTAACTACTCTTTAAAAAAAGACTAAATTATTCAGTAGAAAATATCACATAAACTCTTTTAACTCTCCAGTCTAAACTCATTTTTACGATTTTAGATACTTGTAAAAACGTCTTTATCTGCAATGGAAACAAACCAGTCCCTATTTGAAGATTTTGTATGATAATAAAATGTCTTTTTACAACATTGTTTAGAACGGACGATAAATAAAAATATGTGTCAAACTGATACTAAAATGTTGTCGATAAAAGTATTGCTTGACAAACTTGGCGAAGCATTGCTGACGAAGTTTTTGGACTGTAAGTGATTGCATTTGTTCTGATGTGTATGCAAGATATAAGGAAACTGTTTTGAAATATTCGAATTCGACGAGAAAGCTTAAAATTTACTTTCGAATTCAGCACTCAAATACGTAAGAAACATTTGTCAAAACCTAAAACATACTAATATTTTTAAATCGCATCATTTCTCCTTCGAATAAAAGTTACAAAATGCGCCTAAACTTAGAAACAACATTTTAACTACTCTTTAAAAAAAGACTAAATTATTCAGTAGAAAATATCACATAAACTCTTTTAACTCTCCAGTCTAAACTCATTTTTACGATTTTAGATACTTGTAAAAACGTCTTTATCTGCAATGGAAACAAACCAGTCCCTATTTGAAGATTTTGTATAATAATAAAATGTCTTTTTACAACACTGTTTAGAACGGACGATAAATAAAAATATGTGTCAAACTGATACTAAAATGTTGTCGATAAAAGTATTGCTTGACAAACTTGGCGAAGCATTGCTGACGAAGTTTTTGGACTGTAAGTGATTGCATTTGTTCTGATGTGTATGCAAGATATAAGGAAACTGTTTAAGTTTTCCATCGTAACGCATAGGGGATGAGAAGATGCCAAGTTATTCTTTCGGATTAAGCCGTAAAATTCCTTAGCAGAAGTTATCAAATATAGGCCATGTATTAAAAGGATCGTCTGATGGTAAACTATAGAAGTGAAAGCGGAGTAGATGGATATTTGGGCGATTGTGGCAAAATAAGCACACGACTCCTACTATTATGTAACAAGGACTCGGTTATAGGTTGTAATAAAACATTTTAGTATAGTTTTTACTTCCTTCTACGAAAATAAAAGAATTGTAATCGTGACGATTGTTTCACATGTTTCAGCCCAAAAATTTTCTCTTTTCTCACCTCTAATCAATAGTGCAAAGTATCTCCTCCCCCCTCCTCAACACGTTCATACACGCATATGCATCTGAGATCATATAGACAGCCGAAATATCGGCTGTCTATATCCCAAGTAGCACACTTCGTTTTTTAAAGGTTGTAAAATGGTTATTAACGTTGTAACAACTGCTTAAAAACGTTTATAAAACGTTTAAAGGTTATTTGTGCTACCTGGGATGTCATGCCCGTGTTAGTTATAACGAGTTTTCTTATGGCGTCTGCATGTACGTTTGTACTTTTTGTACATGACGTAAGGCGTATAACTCATAAATGACATGCCGTAAAATGTTCAATTTTTGTGTGTAGGGTTTACTTGGCGTCGAATCATGCTCCTTTATTTTTGCTAGCATTTTTTACTTCATTTTGCCTAAATAGGTTCTTTACTTGTTTTGAAGACAAATCATTCTTGAAGGAAGTGCTGCACCATTACTACCCACTAGAAAAAAAACTGTAGTACTGCTAGAAAACTTTTATGAAACCGAGATTCCAAAACTTTTTCTAGTAACAATTTATATGCAACTAGTTATTTTTGAGTAAAATTTACAGCATTATTTCAGAAGAAGCTGAACCGTTTCAACAACACTTGACGAAAGTTCAGTTTCCTAGAAATTTTCTAGTAGTACTGTAGACTTACACTGCAGTGCAGACACGTTAAAAATGGTGTGGGAAGGAGTTGATTACCA
Source organism: Uloborus plumipes (assembly GCA_038373865.1). Lineage (NCBI taxonomy): Eukaryota > Metazoa > Arthropoda > Arachnida > Araneae > Uloboridae > Uloborus > Uloborus plumipes. The sequence continues at coordinate 125,945 of JAXGGA010001798.1, forward strand.
TTTGTATGTGTGCGCGTAAAAACACAACACATATTGAAAAATCCAGTACATATTTAAACATACTACTTTGATGAATTAACCTTTGACATTTTCAATTCTATTGTAGTTAAAGAACAATATAAATGCAACAATATATAAAAGGGTATGAAATAGGGACATCTAAATTTTATGAAGGACAGAAAAGGTAATGTACTGATGTTTTAACGATTAACTTAATTTATTATTGTATTTAAAACATGCTTCAAAACCCCGCTACTCTATTTTGAACGTCCTGTACATCAAGTTATTTAAAAAATGCACCGATGCGTTTTTTAAAAAGTAGACCCTTATCCCAAATAACAAAAATGCATTCAAAATACATTACACATCAGAGAATTGACTTCTTCCCGTGGATCTTACGAAATAAGCATGATGCATTTGGGAGCTATCTGAAGCGAAATCCTATTTAGTGGCGAATCTAGATGTATGAAACCATCACCAGTTCTGTCAGCTGAGATAGATTAGCAAAAAAAGAAAAAGGAATCCACCAGAGCGAAAGGCACGCTGAGCAAGCACTTCGTGCGAAGATTCATAAAACGACAAAAAGGAATCCTCTCAGATAGAGGGGAAAATAAATAAGCGGGAATCCTAAAATAATGAGAGACGGGTCAACCAAACCACAGCCAACTCGGAATAATGAGAGCCATTTTTCTAACCGCTTCATTTCTTTCTCGTTTGTTTATTTATCACCGATTAACGGACTTCGGTCCCCCGATTTAATTAAATTCTCGGTTTCTCTCATTTTTCTTCTTTTCATCTTGTCCTCGCGTAGGGGTAAATGTTGTCATTCGAGAGAAATTTTTCGGTTTTTTTCTTTGCTCTGAACACGACAAGATGAGATGCCGACGAGAATTTATAAACGATTTCAGACTCGACAATTTGTCTATTGCTGTTCTATGATACTGCGAAGTAGAATGCCCCCTCCCCCCCTTTTCGTTGAAATAAATTGATGCATCGAAAGTTCTTATAATTCTGTTCGTTCCTGTATTTTTTTTAATTAATGTCTTTTGACCAACATATAGACATTATTAATCTTGATATTTTCTGGCCATCCTGCTTTAATTTTTTTAGCTCTTTACTTCTGTCTCTTAAAAAACAATAAAATAAAATAAATTTTTGCCCTTTTCTTTTCTAAATGCTAAAGGTTCTAGAAAACATCAAACATTAGTTCTCAGAAATTCTTTAGTTCTCGCCACCGCCCATCAGTTGAAATTTTAAAAATGTATTTTTCATTTATGCCTTTTTATTTAAAGAGCGGGCCTGATTAAAACCTCGACTATCAGATTCGTTACTTAGAAATATCGAAGTACACAAGGAATTTTGCCTCTACCACCCATAGTTTTTAAAAAAAAAAAAAAAATGCTACAAAAAATATATAATGCGATACCTTTTCTGTATATAATTTTTTTTGAAACCACTTCCATCTCCAGACATAAATCCTGTAGATTTCTTTCCGTTAGGCTATCTAAAGGAGTTTGTTTATCCATAACCAGTCTTTTTCCCCAAACTAAAAGAGCGGCTTAGTTTAGTAGATCTATTATGTCTATAGTTTTGTAAATTCTGCTCTGTTGGAGCTTAGACAGCCAAAAATTTAGCGACAACCACATACATGCCTCAATATGAAAAGTGGGGAGGACTGAACATCTTTCTTTTTTAGTAAAATTATTTAAACGCCGACATTCATGCACAAAATAAAGGGTGTATTTTTTTCAAACAGAATATGCTCCCATTCTTTTCCTGCAGCGTTTCTTAGCACACTTTGAGTCGTGGAAGCATTTTTTTATGCATTTCAATAGATGATTCAGGCTGTATGGAGTTTATACAATCAATATCGGAACTTCATGTATTGTTTTAGTCTCTTGTACTTAAGACTCTCGTACTTACAGTTTTCGTATTCATACTCCAAGAAAGATTAACAGTTTTTGTAGGTTTTTCATGAAATACTATAGAAATAAGCCTTTTTTACTCATTCTACCAGTATTTTTCCTTTCATTTTATGATAAAGTCAACATGATGCAACCAAAAACAAAGGACAAAAATTGATTTCTAATTCAGTTGACAAATTTTGTTTTTAAACACTAAACATCTGTTCTCTAAGTATAAAGCAAAAATCGGTGATAATCCAAGAAATCACAAAACAAATCTTCCTATTCTAGTACCCACAAAACTGTTTTTGGCTTAGTGCAAAAATAATACTATCAAGTTAAGTTTCATCGACCAGACACTAATGTGTCTATGTGTTCCAGAATCTGATGTGTATTCACTCGTCACAAAGAGCTTGTGTTTCTAATAAAAGCAAATTAATGACTGCTCAGGAAAGCAGCTGCATTTTTGTCTGATTGTTATTGTTCTTCCCCCCCCCCTCCATTTTCATGGATATCCATCCTTTCTCGAAGTAATAACACACCTCTCACAAATACTATGAAGAACGCTAGCCCTGCTGACTTTAAAGCATAGATGTAAGAATATACTCCCAGCTCCATGCTTTAAAAAGACCCGACTAGAAATCTAGTAGCACAGATCGGGTCAGCGCACCCCCTTTCCCTTCTTTCATGGACACCCCTGTCAGATATAATAGTTTAAGATTGCGCTCAAAAGTACAGATCATGTTAGTTGCAGAGGATGTCAGAAAATATAGTTTTTAACGCATGATTAACACATTTATGCCCAGTAGCCTAAAAATGGGACGCTTGTTAGTTACAGCATACAAAAACTTGTAATGGGTATATCTTTTTACTAAAGCTGTTTTTCGCAAGCTAAATAGTCCTTCTCCTTGAGAAAACCAGCTATAATATAACTTAATAGAGCTACTAGTTGGACATTAGAGTTTATTTATTAGCAGCTATTTTCAGACAAATCAGTCAAGCAACGATCCAGCATGGGTAGCCACAGAAAGTAATTTTTTTGCGAACTTATTTTTCATTAAATTAAACAATTTTAAAATGATTTGCTTAAAATTGATCACAGATGCCTTCTGTAATGTTACTTTGCCAAAGTAAAGTCAAGTCAAGTCGTTTTTTGCTCACATATCTGCACAATATTCCATAAAGAGGACGTTAAATAACTCAATAAATATGGTAACGGCGAACTATTTTAAACCTAAAATGCATGTAAACTATTCCAAGTAAAAGTTTTAAGCAGATAAAAATTTTAAAAAAATGCTGAAAAAAAACTTGGGCATGAACGGATTAAAAAAAAAATGTATTCGTAAACCGAATTCTCCAACTTTAATACAAACAAAGCATTGATAATTTTAATCGAATTTAAGATAGTATTCATTATATCTGTACCTCAGAACCAGACTAACGTAAGTCCATTTTCGTCATTTTTCAGTAGAAGGGAAAAACGATGTATTTGACAATCGTTTTTCCCCTCTACCGAAAAATGACGAAAATGGACTTACGTTAGTCTGGTTCTGAGGTACAGATATTTAGTTATCATTTCTTAAAGTCTTAAAATTCAGAATCAGAGTTAGATGTAACCATTATAAAATAAAAAAAAAATAAATTTAAAATGGTGTAAAATGTCTCATCAGTCTTGCTGTCTGAGTTATAACTAATAATTATTCAGTTGTCAACATTCTTGTATAACTTCAAAAGAATATTGTAAAATCTTAATGGACTTCGTTGACAACCATTTTAATGCCTTTATGTCTGTTTACTATATTTTTCTACGGGACAAAGCAGTTTTCTTCTTTTTGTATAAACCTCATCTATTCGTAAATGACTTCTTTGTAATATGTTTTCTGTGAAAAGGGTCATTATTATAACACTAGTTAAGCATAGTAAGATTACTGAATTTACATATGAATAAGCAACCAAATAAGTCACTCCATGAAAAGGAATTTAGTTAATAGTTTTCGGGAATGGAAATAAAAGGAAAAACACTTTTATTTTACTGGAAATGCATTTTAAATACATAACTCCCTTTAGAAATATGAAAAATTTAACACTAAAAGGTTTTGTTTCTAAGTTTATTTATTTATGTTAGCTTGAAAAAATCGTCTGTTCAAGTTATTATTTTAGGCAAGATCCTAAGACAAAACTAAACAAGCTCTTTTATAGAATTCTTCAAAAAATTTAAAAGGGCTTATTTTGAATAAATATGCTTTTTTATGCTGTAAATGGGATATTAATGCATCAAAATACCACTAGATTAAATTCAAAAGCAATTCATAGTCAATGAATACCTGAATGCCTGTGTTTGAAACTCCGATCTGTATTGTGAAGACCAGATAAACGAATTATATCTGACCAGTTCTGATTATACTCGTGTTTGTACATGTATGCTCATTGTCAAAAACAAATACAGTCGTGTTTCTGCGTTCGATACGCTTAAATATGCTGGTGTACCTATTAAGTGACTATTTTTAATAATCTTAGAATATAATTGAGCTCTAAAATTTATTGCTGTTTGCCATCAACTTTCATTTGATAAATCCTTACTTTATGATAACTACTGACTTATCCCAAAAATACACTTGCTTTAAAGTAAGTGTTACTGATTAGCCCTATGTATACGGGTATTTTCACACTCAATTCTTATGCAGTCGAAAGTAAAGAAGTGATCAAATCGGGTCGTTATGAAATATTATTAAATCATTTCCTGTAGTATTATTGCTAAATATGAAGCAAGTATACTCTTTTTTAAAACCCAATGCGTTACTTATGAATTCATCGTTTTTCAATCGTCTTGGAAGTATAATACAGTCAAGCAGCAACATGTAGAATCAACAGCAAATGTATCCTAAATTATAAAAAATCATATTTATAGCCTAGGCAAAAATAGAATCATCCCCGCTTTTACTGTACTAAGTATGCCATCGTGAAGACCCACTCAGTCACTAAAACTCCAAATATATTTAGTTGTTTTACGGAACTTACTCCTAAAATTTATTCAATTAATCTCAGCTTTTAACCTCCCCTTCTTATGCCATTTTATTCTGTACATTATAAAACATATACAGGTAATACATGAAAGAATTTACAAAACAAAGGAGGGTACGTACATTCGAAGCAACGATCGGAATCGAACTCTCACCCTTCAATGTATCAAGCAATCTCTCAGACAACTCGACCACTAAGGCACGGTCCACTTTTGCTTTTAATTTACTAACATTTTTTTTTTAATTTTAAATAAGACTTTTTAGAGCACATTTGTTCCCATAAGGAGAAAAAAAAAGGTTATGTATGCCTGATAATCCTGAAACGACTCATTAAAAATCTCCTTTATTTACGTTATTTGATCAGATGAGCTATTTTCAGATTGATCACCCCTGTTATAATAGAATTACTTTATCCACTGGTGATCATTCGAAGAAAATTTTCAAAAGTATAGTGCTTATCCAAAGATGAGAAATAATGCTTATATAAATAATTAAAAAAAAATAAACTGAGTGATAAACTTTTTAAAAATTACAATGCCATTTATGGACATTTTGAAACATCTGAGAAATGTTATGCAAAATAAGGAATTTCGGTAAAAACAGTGCAAACTTTAAGCCAGGTAATTAATATCTCTAAACGTAATAAAAAGCATCGTTTTCATTTCACTACATTACACGATTTCGATTAGTTATTGTTTTGAACTTCATAAAATGTTGCAGTGTAAGACAATAGCTTTCGATGAATTCAAATCAACATTCAAGAGTAGCTTCCAAACTTAACTTTGGTTAAAAATTAGATGTATACCAAGATACTTACGTGTTATTATAATTTTCACAGCATTGTACAGCATTTCCACAATTTCTACTGAATTCAAACATGTTGAAAATGTTGAAGTGACAAAGTAACTGACATATCTTGTTCAAAGTGGATTCTGCAATCAGCTTCATTCAAAATTGCAAAATAATTTTTAAAAAAAGTAACTTTAAATTTTCCTCATAGATGGTAATTTATACAATTATGAAGATAAAAAGTAACCCCTTTAGAGCTCAGAGTAATCTAAAGTAATACAAAAGTTACTCAAAATGAAAAAAAAAATGTAATATAAGCATTTATTGTTATCGCTTTCATTTCCTTCACACATACTTCAAAAACTTTGTTCGATAGTTTAAATTGTGTAGTGAAACATTTGCAAAAAATCCTTCGCTTGGGTGAAACTATCTCGGTTCGCACTCATATCACTTTTTGCATTTACGCATTTTTTTGAAAATTTATACAGATTACAAAATGTGTCCTAAAACTGCATCAGTTTAAAATTGACATAAAATATTTTATAGGAAACCAGATTCATCCAGCTCTTTCGCCAAAAAAAAAAAAATAATAATAATACGAGCTTTCGAAAGCAGATATCAATCGCGAGTTTAAAAGCTTCACAATTCGTGTGTCTCAAAACTCTTTTATTCTGGCGATAACTTCATAAATATATCCAATCATAGAGGGAAAGTGGAGGAATTCCCTTATCTGCTCTGGGGAAGAGAACACGACCCGATTTAGACTCCATTTTTGAAATAAACGCCTTACAGCAAAATAAAACCACCCGTTCCTCTGTTTATCGCCTCGTTGCAGATATGCAGACGCCCCAATGCCGTAGACTCGCCTTCCTTTTAAAGCTCACGATAAATCCAAGAGCAGTAAAATTTCTGCTGCCCCAAACCCTATTTCTCTGCAAGAGCTCTTTTAAATTGGACGCTGTCTGGGAGCTCTTTACGATCCCAGGTCCCCGTGCCATCCCCAGGAAAAGATGATGGCCATTCTTCGAGCCAGATGTTGACCCTCTTAAACGCCATTTTCTAATTAACCTCCCTCCGCCGGTTAATTATGTGAGGGTGAAGTAAACACGGATGCCATCAGCGTGGCCGAGTTTTAAGTATGCTATAGGATGGCAAGGGGTTTGCTTGCTTGTTCGCTCGTTGTGAAAAGTAAATGTTTGTGAAATTTGGTTTAATTGAAATTGGTAGTGGTACTCTGTAAGAGATATGTGAGAAAATTTCAGTTTATTTTAATTTATGGTTATCTGATCTCTGATGTGTCTGTAATAAACAGTGTGTTGTAAATTATAAAAACATTTCGTGCAAGGATGTTTTATGCAACTTAATTAATTGAACAATGTCAGGGAGACTAGTTAAAGTGTTTCTTACGTTCCCAAACAGACATGTAAAAATATTTACTGTATGACTAAGGATGACATGCTTTCCCATTGCACAATTGTACTTTTCCATTAATTTTAATAGAAAGGTTAATAGAGTCAATTTCTTCTTTTCTAAACTTGACTCATTCATGGAAGAAAAAAACCTATCTCTCTTAGGATCTTATTATGACTAAGCAAAGGCAATAGATTTCCCAAGTATATTGTTTAATGCTTAATTTGAATTCACTTAAAAACAAAAATACGTTCGGAAAAGTACATATGTTTGATATTGACACATATTTTGGTTCCTCTTTTTTTCAAAAAGTTTCTTGCAGACACTTAAAGGTGAACTGAAATACTTCATGACTTTATTTTTAAAAAGCATCCATGGATCTGTACATCGTTCCAGAAGCTTTGAGTTTGCACGTTAGCAGCTGATTATTATTTGAAATATGGTGCATGAGATGACAGTATTATCTACCGATTTCTCTTCAGAAGCAGCAGAAGTCTCTGGGATTAGTGGATGTTCTGAAAAAGAAATAATAGTATTTGATTCTCATTACTAATGACAATGAAATTTCTGTGCTCAAACATCTATGTATCATTTATTATGAAGAACAAATAGTTTCTCTATAAACTCCTTAAAAATTTTCGCATTTAAAAGATAGGATTGTATCCAAAAAATTGCCGCATATAAAACGTTTCCGCAGCACCGCATGCTTAATGACTTATTAATTTCGTTAAAAAACTATTTGTAAACAAAAAAGGGAAATGGTAAGCAACCATGCCCGTAACTATGTTAAACTTACACGTAATTTGCCATTTGCAATCAAGCGTTTGAGATCTAAAACATGTTTTCAAAAAGAAATAAAAAAAGCTTTCCCACTTTGTTATTGCCTTCTTTGTGATCATTAAGCCTTCTTAAACCATATTCTGACAAAAAAGAGCATTAAACAAGTAAACCGATTAGTAGCGACAATAGTAGCACATATTAAAATGTTGAAAACCCCTAGTAACTACTTCAGAAGTACGTGGCGGAGTATATTAAACAATCTAGCACATTAAATCAATTTCACAATTCAAAAAGGTTTTTGCAAACATCAAATAATACCCGTTTAAATATATAAGATACTTTAGTTTAGATTTTAACATTCGATCTAAATTAAAGTATCTTGTAATAAGTATTCGACATTCGACCATAAATCAATTAGAAGTAGCTCCTCATAATAAAATCAGGATTTTATCTGTTGCGTGTTTTTTTTTTTTTCGAAACGGGCCTTTTTTCCTCCGATGAGCGATATGTACGTAAGGTTTAAAAGCAATTTGCTCACACATGTTTCGGTATGACAAGGAATTTCTCTCGAAAAGAAACTTGTGTTATGCAAGAAAAATAGAGGATTGACTGCACTTGTCACTTTCTCCCGGTTTATGGAACTGGAAAATCCATAAGACGAGAATAATTTTCATTCGAAAATTGGGTCACACAGAACTATGTTTTTCAATGAATTATAAGATTTTTTTTTTTTGAAACTGAGTATATTTCTTCTGAGATTCAACTTGGCTTCTTTATACTCTCCTTCGTCTATCCCTTCAAATTATGTGAGCCTAACCCACCCTCTATTTTTCAACCTACAAATTTCTATTTCACTGGTTTTCTTCAAAAATCCATTCACAAAGTTGTTAATAACGAATTAGAAAGAGACAATGGGGAAAACAATGCTGATTATTTTTAATAAATGATAAAATGTAATTTTTACAATTGGATTATATACCTTCTTCTAAAGGCAAATAATTCCACTTCGTCACTTTTCTTTTCGCTTTCCTTGACCCTTGATCAGACGTTTCTCTGACTCAGCCCCCACTTTCTGACGATTTTTATTTCATGGAAAATCTACCCAGATCCCGTAGACAAATGCATCCGCTAAGAGGGCATTAAAAGTAATACAAGTGCATCGGAAGGAGATATCAGCGCTCAGGATTTTCTCCTCTTGTATTACGGAACAGGAAATGAAAACAGATCTAAGAGGAGAGGAGAGATAGCCATCAAGGAAAAGAAATAAACAAAAGGAGAAAAAAAAGAAAAAAATCTCGGATTCCCCACTCTACTAATTACACGTTTGAAGAAGATGTAAAAGATGCATTAAAAGAGTTTTGTTCAAGGAGTTAACGGGTGGTGGAGTGAAGAGAGTGAGTGTGCTAAGCGTAAAAAAGCAATTCAAAAAGGCAATGAGTGTGAAATTAAATAATTGTTTTTTTTTTTTTTGAATGAAGAATGAGGGAAATGAAAAATCAGCATAAATAAAGCACAAATTGTCAAGAAGTATTTTCTTGACAATTTGTGCTTTATTTACCTTGATTTTTATTTCCCTAATTTTCTAGGGCAACGTATTTTAATAATTTTTAACTTGATCTTTTTTTGCTAAACAGGGAAAAATGTAGTAATTTTCCTCATCAAAATTTCGAAAAATTGTGGACGATCCCACTTACAACTGTTTAACATTTTGTCTAAAGATCCGAAAAAATGGACTATCTTCCAGAGAAAAAGTAACTAAAGTAAGTGTAAAAGTAACTAAAGATAAATATAACTTTTATGATAAAGTTTTGCTATGAAAACTGTCTTATTGGCCGCTATGTATCACAAGAGTATTTATTTTTAAGTTCCCCATGTTATTTATGATTAATTTCACCCAGCAGCAATACACTTTTTATTGAGGCTCTTTATAAATACGATGCCTTGAAACGATTCTACAATTTGTATTCTTTATAAGTTAAAAGATGTTTAGTTTTAACTCTATTTTACGAGGAATTCACTACTATTTTCAGGGATGTTAAACATGTAATATAAACTCTAAAGGACTTTCAACTATTTCATATTTAACGCATTTTTCCAAAATTTTAGTAATTTACTCTTAAAAAAAATAAAAACACATTTCAGAGAGATTGCTCTTGCAATATAAAGTTTTCACTTGAAAAAAAAATCAGTTAACAAAAATTTAATTTAATAAGGGGATGATGATATACTATCTGGTCGTTGCTAGGGATGCACCGATAAGCAAATTGGCCGATTACCGATTACCGATTACCGATTAATCGGCTGGGCCGATTAATGATAATTTTGATTGTTTCCTACTACCAATTTTACCATCACTGATTTTTCTCTCTTATACAATTCTAAGTTTAGAAATAGTAAGTAATTTCTTTCTGAGAAAAGATTTTTTTTTTTCATTTTCCTAGTTTTCACAAAATATTTATCAAATTTCTTAGAACCAATTTTCATATTATTGTCAATAATATTATTAACACATTGTTAGTTATGTTAATTGGACATATAAATTCAAAAAAAAAAAAAAACAGGAGGGAGGGGGAGTATTTTCAATCCATATTTTCTAAATATTAGTAACAATTTAATTCAATATTTTATTCCTTGAAAATTAGAGGTTATCTAAAAGCACTGTGCTAAGGAGAAAACTATCGCCACATGAAAAATGTGTAACAACATTGTCTATGTGTTTGTATATCTATTCAAAGTAGGAGACTTAATTAAAAAAAACTTTATATCAACTGTCAGGATTATTATTATTGTTAATAAAATTATTCTTCATAGTTTCTTAGTGAAGGTATACTTTAAAGAATAATATTTGAAGAATATATTTTCTGCCGATTATTCGGCCCGATTTTGCCGATTATTAATAATCGGTAAAGTGGCCGATTATGGCCGATTAATCGGTACTGCCGATTAATCGGTGCATCCCTAGTCGTTACCTTATACTTATTTTTTTCGATCGTATCTTACTTTAGGCAATGTTTTATAAATTCTCGATAAAAATATACAACGAAATGTATGATATTAGAAAGACGTGTTGCATATTGGAACAAAGCCCTGTATTATTTAAAATTTTCTTTTCTGTCAAAATCGAATTTCTTCTCCGAGGTCCTATTGTACAATTTTAAGTTTTATTTACAATAGAATGCTGTTTTCACTAAACTTTTTACATCGAAATCTCACTTACAGAACTTGGTCTCATGAAAGAAAGAAGAAAAAAAAGCAAACATTAAACAATACCTTTTTAACCCCTTATGCTCCTAAGGGACTCAGAAGTCCCGCTTAGATCAATTTAGTATTTTGCGTCCTGGAATCATGCTGAAGCTTTTAAGTACCACTCCTTGTACTTCACTAACAGGCCAACAAATGGTACATGCAATCGGAAACAGTTTTTTGGGGGCCCTGAGGCGTAGGGGGCCTTAAATAATACTGATTTTCAAAATTTGCTAAATTAATTTGGGACATAAAATGTTAAGGTTACCGGATGTAGATAGTACCGTTGCGGACAAGTTATCTAAATTTTTATCATTATTATCTTCCCCCCTTACACACAAGAAAATTAATTATAAAAAAAAAAGAAAAAGAAAAAAAACACTCTAGCTTTTGAAACGCAATTAATTCCAAAAGCTATTGCATTGGGAAGTTTGTTTCATTACGTAATTGTTTCACTATGTCTGTATGCTCAAAATTAGTTGTACTATTAATACCGCACTGAAGTTTATTGCATTTTTATCAATTGATAGAGTCACTCTCTAGGTGACTCTCTCATACTGACTCTATCAGTATGATAGACTCACCTCGGCCGTGGTGGTCTGATAGATAAGTCACCGAACTTGTAGACGCAGAGTTCTGGTTTTTAAGCCAGCCAGTCGAAGATCCACCATATTCATTAATGGGACACGTTTAATATGCTTGTGCTCACATAGTCCTTTTTCAAATCAGTATCTTTGGGGCAACTGAACCAAGGCTTGCTCGGCTCCTGGTCTGGATCAAAAAACAGAGCAATCTCCTAGGCCTCATCAAACTGATTAAACCACGTGTTGTAGTAGGTAAGGAATACACTTGAGCAAGAAAAGGATAAAAGCTACATATAATTTCACATAGAGTCTATTGCACAAATTAATTAACATGTAGTTAAAACAACACGTCTAGTAAATGTTTTGTACTCGTATGCGTCTTAAAATCATAAGTTAAGACTTCTCTGAGGTTCTATTGTATTTGATTATTTAACCTTCATTTTTTTGCTTATTTTTTAAAAAATAGTATCCTGTTAAAAATCTCATCTGGTTCAGTCTTGAAATTGTTCTTTTCATTTTTCGCATATATTGTATAATTTGCATTTTATTTTGGATTAATATGTGATACTGCCTATTGCATGCGTCCCTTGAGTTGTTTCAGACGTAACTCAATTTGACTTCTACACCCTTGTGCAAATTAATTGAAACAATATATTTTTTTTTTCATTATTTTAAATTATCCCCTTATTCTTTACCGATTATGCTAAAATTAGTAAAAATATGGATGAGATACTTAAATCCTTTACCTATCGTCAATTTCCACTAATAAGAAGCTTATCTACTATTCGAAGGCACCGTATTGTTCCCGTCGGCCAGCCTATCGGTTTATGAAGAAACAGCTTATGACCCCATCAATGAAGAAAATGCGCTACTTATGGGTGTTAAAATATAGGAATTGCGCAGCTGAAAATTGGAGGAAAGGACTATTTAGTGAATAAATTAATTTCATTATCCAAGATCAACGAAGTCAAAACGTACGGAGATCTTCATGTGAAAGAATTCAGGATTGCCGCATGAACCCATTTTCAAATCACCCTCAAAAGATGTTTTGGTGTTGTCTCGGTTACAATGGGATTGGTTCCTTCCAGAATGTTGATGGCATGATCCATTCTGAGCAATCTATTGCTATTCTGGAAATAAAATGCTTTACCAGTGTTGAAGGAACGATACCCACATGAAACGGTATTTTTCCAGCAGGATTTAGCCCCTTGTCATGCGTCCAAATGACCAAGAAATTCATGTCTGAGAACCAAATTGAGACATCTAAATAGCCTGAGCTCTCCTGATATCAATCCAATCGAGAATCTTTGGGCTACAAGCAAAAATTGACTATTGCATGAGCACTGTTCAACTATGGAGAAGCTAATCACTGCGCTAATTCGTAGACACACATATTACAAATGAGTGTAAAAAATTGATAGATTCCATGGCGAATCGTGTCCAAATGTTTACAAAGAGTTGTAGACATCATATTATGTTATAAAAACTTTTGGTTTTATATAAATTTAAGCACAATGGTTCTTTTCTTAGTTTTCTCATTTTTTCGAGTTTGTTTCAATTAATTTGCACAAGGGTGTATAACCGGTTTAAAAAATGGCTGCATTTTAAAATTAATCTTTATATCACTAAGAACTACAGCTCTACAGGAAACACGCATTTTACCTTCATTAATTAGAAAAAAAAAACTCATACAGTTAAAATATGATGTTTTATTCCAATCGAAAAGTTCCGAATCCCTAATGTACAGTAAAAAAAAAAAATCGTTAAAGAGATTATTCTTTGGCATTGGTAAAAGAGGATTCCTTGGCTATTTGTAATTAATTAGCAAAGCTTAATAGGTTTGCAAATTGAAATAACGATTAATTCTCAAAGGATTGGCTGCAAAAAATAATAATCCGGAAGTAATAAAAGAGTGAAAAAATATTATAATCTTCTTTTCCTGTTTAATTTAAGTCATTATATGGTCTTAAAATGGATTTAACGTAAAGTTCAATTCAAATACACATGAGATT